>JAQGAD010000500.1:0-36972 GCA_034696625.1 Isotomurus palustris | reverse complement strand
CTAGATAGACCGAGAAGGTAGTATGGAATTCCCATTTGATTAGTGTGTTGCTAGGAATTTACACCATCGCGTTAAGCACTCCTTAATTGGCAATCCAACCAAACAAAACAGCTTTTGTGAGGACACAAAATTGCGATTTTGTTCTAAACCTGCGCAGCTAAAACTGCACAAACTTTTATGTTTTGTCCCTGAAGCCGCAGAATTCGCGTCAGTAATCTCTTCCTTATTTCTTGTCTTTACTTTTAGGACAAATCGCTGAATCTCCGTAGATAATTCCATCTGGAGACTGGTAATTTGATGTTGAGAATCAAGAGACTTCACTTCCAGGTCCACCGATGATGGTTCGCTGGCTTTCCTTGGACTACGAGTACGTTTGATAAGGTCCATTAGCGTAATGACGGCATCACGAGTTGTGAACTCCGATTCCGAAGTGCATGAGCGACGAATCCAGAGTCAGGTTGCCTCACAGTTCGTGTGACCCTCGATCTCAACACGTCGAACAGAAGATAAAGAAGTGGGGACGTCTCCACAGAACTTACATATGACCGTATGGGAGTCTACATTAAATAACAACGACTTCTCGTCAGATCACACCATCTCTTCCAACAGTTCCCACTTCCTTTGTAAATAACTGCAGCATAGATAATTGTTTTTGAATGATGTATACTTATCTACATGATAACTGTGCACATCACTTGCATATTGACGATAATTATTAAAGCAATTCTAATTCTGGACATTATTATTCTTCAGTAAGTTAGTAAAATATGCAGCTAATCAAAAGTAAGGTAAGAGGCAAGTTGAGATTCGCGTTAAGCACCTATCGCGAATCCCAATCTTCAGGTTACACACAATTCATTGACAAAATAAAGCTTAATCGTGCTGAGGCTGACTTTAAACACACAAGGTACTGAAGATACACGTGCCATAAAGAAAGACAAGCTAAAAAAGGTTTTAATGTAGTTTAATAGTATTGGGTATTGAGTGCCAAGGTCGAAACATATTTTAAGGTGTGCCGAGGAGAAAGCAAAGACGAGACCGCGTATGCACACTGACAGACTTGCAAAGTCGTTGGAATTTTGGCATGCAAACAAGTTGGAGTGTACGTAAACATAGAAGGCTGCGTGGACTCTGAGAAAGAACTGGGCTCACTACACTTTCAAAGTTTAAGTAATGCTGAGTTATCAATTGGTATTAATGATACCGGCAAAACTTGTTGCTGCTACAAGAGAACAGGTGCATCGATGAAACTTGATGGTATGCAGAACTACTGACCAAGACTTTCTTTTTTTTCGCACGTTTCCAATTCAATTATTTATGGAGTTCTGAGATGACTGCACAAATGACTCCGCAGGGACAATCCCACGTAGATATCATGACGATGACAAACAAAACTTAACCCAGTAATCTAGAAGCAAAAAGCCCCTAACTTAAACCACCTAATTGTTTGTCCTGTACAATGGGACCTAATAAATAACAACTGAACATAAAGGATGATTAAATGATGGTTAAGACTCACAGAATACGGATAAGAGGATGAAATAACGGGTCGAGATCCCGCGAAGATCCTCCGGGAAGTGTAATCCGATTCATAAACCATTTTGAATGGCTTATATGCTGATGACCAGTTGGACTTTTGTACAAACTGCAAAACAAACACTGAGCACAAAGACAGTTGAAGGATTCACTCCGAATCGGATCACTACGAAGACTCGACTAACAAGATTGGGAAATTGTTGGTTATTTCATCCAATTTTTTGCATGGCTTTTTATACACATCTGCATGTTTAACGGGTTTGGCACATCTACCACAGCTATTCGTCGCGAAGATGATGAGAGGGAGTGTAGCTATTTTTAACATTTGGCCCAAATTCAAAAGTACTAGGTGGAAAGTAAAATTTGAAAGAGTGGCATTACATTAATTCTCCACTGCTCTCTCTTCCTTTTGATAGGCGTGAAGGAAGGAGGTGTTTGCTTGTACGAAGTTTTATTAGGGAAAGCAAACGAAATCTACCATGATAGCCTGTAGGTGTAATGTACATAGCCACAGTGACACTTGCGACTGTTTTGATGGAGCAAACGCGACTCGCATACTTCTACTTACTTACACACTACACTTCCTGTTTCCATTTCAATTCACACACTGACTCTGACATTGATGCTGTTGACACATAAGTGTCACTAAATTGGCTTTAAATCATTTTGGAGCTGCAACCCTTTGGAATGGTTAATGAATTGTTCACTTATACCGAGAACCTTGAAAACACACCACTGTAAGTACCTTACAGTATAAGGTACTGTAAGTACCTTACAGTATAAGCGCGTGGAACAATAAATTACAAAAGAGCCCAATTATTTGTACGCAATAAAACAATTTATTGTTACCATTATCCATCCCCATCACCTCTTCTACTGCAGAATACTCTAAAACCGAACATTAATTGCTGTAGATTCCACTACAAATCGTTAAGAACGAAACCCAAAACTGATAACCAAGAGATCTATAAAACGTAGAAAAACTACTCTACAAGGATTACGAATGACTGAACCTAAGCTAACCGGCCGAATCCACGAGTAATTGTAATTAACTAACAATGAGTGTTCATAATAGAGTAAACAATAAATAATAAGTGTAGGAACATGTAATACGCATTTAAATTAAAACCATCAACTCATTCTACAATCTACAACAATAATAACGTCCTGACCTGACTTACAAAAAAATTGCTTAGACACGAACTTACATTTTAGAGTTTTAGAAACTAGCACGTAAGAATGTTGAAGTGTAAATGGAAAATGTTTTGCCGTTGAAGCTGCAGCTTCCACCCATACACTATTGCTATTCATTTAATTAGAAACAATTCCACACAATGAGCAAACACCACGATGAGATATTTATAGTTTAATTAGTGTTCTTATATAATGTTTACCTTTCAAGTATTGGAATTAAAAGTGTATCTCTATCAATACTTAATTTGTTCAATTATTGGCTGTGTTTCCGAAATGCTTGCTACATAAACATGACACTGACTTTGTGGCAGATGTTGAGTGGAATAGTTCATAAATTACATATGGTATAACAATAAAGTGTTCTTCTACTGATTTCTAAGCGCTGAACAGTCGTACCAAACATTATTTAACTCTGTCTTGAGTTGAGGATCAACAAATAATAATGTATTCGACATTCGACGCCACCACATAAGTTGCTGCACTATCACTGTGCACACACACACACACACACACACTACTTAAAAGTTAAAACACAAACAGGAGCTTAAGGTAATAATTTACACAGAGTATCGTTTTGATGAGAGTCCGAGTGATGAGTAAATAAGTAGTAGGCTGAACGAGACACAATAATTCTGGATTCCTTGACGCAAGAAGTCTGAATGTGAAATGCGTGTAAAACGTTGTAGTTCTTCGGAGTGAGAATAACTGCGCGAGAAGATCGTGGATCGTGTCCTTCAGATTTCAGTCTCCTTGACGTGGCGACAATAATCTTATGAATTTCTACACAAATTCGCCGAGGTTATTAAAGTTCTCGTTACATCAAACACGATGCTGTTGATGTCTCGTTTCTGACTTGTGGTAAGCTCCTGCATATGGATTCCCACTTGTTGGTCTGCTGCTTCCTCCTGAATTACACACAAACACATATTGATATTACTATTAAATCACATTTCAAAACGCCAACAACTTTAATATCTGCAGTCAGTCGGCTGCGTCTAACCTCGTTCTCTGTTTCGGTTGGGGCCTCTGCCCTCACCAAAACCGTGTGGAGGACCTGGAGGTCTGGCTCCAGCAGCAACTGGTGGGGCGCTTTGTCCAGGTGCAGCAATGGCCGAATAAGGCGGAGGGGCTCCACTTGGGGGTCCACTCGGAGTGCTGGAGTTCGCTGCACGGTACTGGGCACTATGTGCATGACGCTAGTAACAAATCGACAAGAATTTAGTCATGTGATACTACAGAATACAATTTAATGAGGTTTTGGCCAATAGGAAGTGACTTACATGTCTTCGAAGGGTGCTTATAGGTCTACGAAGTGTGTCTCCAATACGAATATGTGGGGCTTTCTTCGGATTTGACGAAGGAGTGTGGACGGCACAGCATTTGATGAACAGTCCCATCAAAATTATGAACCCAACGCCCATCAGCAGAACAGCCCACCAGTACTCCTACATTGAAAAATAAAATCTTCATGTTCATTTCATAATCTAATACGAACTAATAATGAAAAGTTGAATCGAAAAATGAGAACGACTCAGAGACGTCAAATTGTAAAATACAATAGAACCTGAGTATCTTGAGTCCACTTCCTATTCATTCCTGAACTAATTACAAGTATCATAATCGCACTCAAATTATAACAATCGTCAACAACTTGGTGTAGCTTACCGTGACCCACTGAGCAATATTCAGAAGAGTTTGCTTGTTGAACAGCAAATTTTTAAGGCGAGCTAACGGACCTTCAGCATCCACTGCTCGACACTTCAGAAAGACATCACAGTATCCCTACAAGTTAAAATAATTAAATTATGAGCACCACAGCTGTACACACTTTAATTAAGGCATCATCGTACCTGGAAGTTGTCACAAGGGGCCCCAGGACGGAGACTGAGTCCTCTAGGAAGGTCATTCAAGTTCAATTCCGACGTAGATCGACACCGTCCACTGTCATCTTGACACGCGAGTTCACACAGCTTCCTTTTGTCCACTGACTTGTCATTGCTCGAGAGAAAACACTCCTTAAGACCGAATTTGAGGCAGATCGATCCTCTGCACTCTCCGTTTTGGCATACCTTTAACACGATAACACAAACACACAGTTAGAAATTCAAAATTCAATGAATCAACCTCATAATATGTACGTTTACAAAAGCCAGCTGTAATTTTTTTACCTGAGTTCCATCATTACAGGGACTGAGGTTAGGCTTAGGCCGAGGAACAGGACACTGTGCACTCGTCCCATTGCAAAACGCTTCAAAACTGCACTCCGTCAAGTGTTTACACAGCTGTTTCCGCGGTTGAACAACAAAGTGACAACTCTGGTCACAACAAGGCCCTTCACTCGGACTGCATCTTGCCGCAGGCTTCCGTCTGCACCCAGCTGCGTCCGGATTCTGACTTCTATCTCGCTCCACCTGCCTCGGATAACAACACTGCTCCTCACACTCCTCATCCGTAAATCCACAGTCACATTCCTCCCCGTCTTCCACAATCTTGTTCCCACAAAACGTCCCATTCGTTGCTACAAAACAATTAATGAATTAATTAATTAAATCCATCCGTAATAAACTCCAAAATACTCAAAATCCAGGTGTGAAAGTACCTATGAAGCAATTATTCTTCTTCTGATCATGAATGATGGCATCCAACACTGAGGAGATATTCCTCACGGAACACTCCGAGAACTTTGAATTATTCGGACGATCTCCGCTTGTAGCTGAAGCAAACATAATGTAATTACCGTCTGTTCCTCCAGGACGACATTTATTTGGATAGTCATGCTGAAACAGACACATAATAAAAGACCCATAAATAATTAAACAACAACCCAATTCCATCAACACTCAACACAAAAATAAATGACGGCACTTTCAGAAACTCACCGGAGATCCAAAATTATGTCCGATTTCATGAGCAAGTGTCAATTGAGACACCTTCGGTGGGACTCGGCTGTTGTAATTAACAAAAGTAATTATTCCCGTGTTTAAACTTCTCTTTGTTGATTGGTAGACTCCTCCAATTGTCTCTGTGTACGTCTTGTACTTTTCACACACTCCTCCCGATGCGCCTGCAAGAAGTAATTAATAATAAATAATTTAAACTCCCCCCTCCCTCCCGCCTTCTTCTTCTCAGTCTCACAATCAGTTAGCAATGACTCTCAAGTAATTAATTAATTAAGTACCCGAGGCAGATGCAACCCAGGCGAGGCCGAGTGTGCCTCCAGTGAAATCTCGATAAGTGAAGACGTAAGCAAGACAGAAGAACTCGTGATCCAGAAGTGAATGTAAATTGAGGAAATTGCTGACATCAATGTTCTCCATACAAAACAAGTTCTTCTCTCCTCGGTAATCCGGCCGACAAGCTTTGTCAGTGTCAATCTACACAAGCAACCACATGAATCCATTAAAACACACACTGTCAACTGTGTACACATTCAACATTAATTAAATCACTACAATTCACACACCTTTATTCGCTGAACCTCAAATCGGATGTTCTTATAAGTCTCCTTCCCATCGAAGAGCGTGTTGGAGTAAATATTATTGACCGCTTTCACATGCTGCGCAATGAGGGAGAGGATTTCTTCTCGGATTTTGTTCTCGTCATTTGTTCTCTCCTGCATCCCATCCCATTAAAAGATTCATTAGTTCGTTACTTCATTACAAACACCCGCTACTCCTCTCCTCGCCTCGTCTTCATTAGAAATACGAATTGCATATTAAATATTAAGAGCCCTCTCTCTCTCACCTGCTCAGCAATGTGCTTCCACAGCAAAGGATCCGTTTGGATGGAAAGAGTGCAAGTGGTTCGTGAACTGGGAGCCGACTGCCTCGCAGCCCGTCGTCCTCGTACCTTCCCACCACCACCGCCCTCTTCAATTAAAAATGGGTTGTTGAAGAAGATGGAACTCGAGTTATCATTCGCCTCCCTCGAGTATTTCGAAAACGCAAATTCATCTCCCAAGTTCAACGACGACGACGGACCTTTCTTCTGCCGAGGTTTCGACTTTGGATGACTCAACTCTGGAGCCATGTCTTCCTCTGCTGAGTATTGAATCCCTTCCATCCACTCCATCACTTCGTCCGTTATTCCACACCCTTTCGCGTGACCTGCAACAGACACACATACCCTCAATGTTATATCCCACATGTTATATCTACCCGCATCTAATATTAATCCGAAGAACATGTACAGTCTTGTACCTGTTCTTTCAGCATGGAAAGGGTCGTGGACATCGTCGTCCTTGTATATCACAGAATGAAGGCTGGCATTTGTACTTGGGATTGAGGAGTACTTGTGAGCTCTCTCAACGTAGAACGTCTCATCTGGCAAGATTATCTTCCCGTCAAACACTCCGTTCTGAATCGAACCAAATGCATGACTATTCGAAACTCCTGCAATCCATCACAAAAACCCCTTCATTAGTCACCTCTTCATCATCTGATTCATCAAAGCTTCTTTCGCCAAAATACTGACCTTCAACATGTCCACCGTAAAGGTGGGTCATATCGCTGACACCCCCGCCCACCGCCCCATCTCCATCGAGAAGTAAATTGTCGCTGAACGCACTCGTGTCCCGTTTAAGTCTCAGTCTAAACTCTCTCGAATGCGCCCTGAAGTTAATGAACACTTCGGGCTCTTCGGAATCAGATGACGTGGGACTCTCAATCCATCTCTTCACTCGGTTGTGATGATGAACCACTTCTTCTGTATTGTAGTCCAGGGACTCATAGTGACCTATGTACTCGTTTAGTCTCTCTCCTGTTCACACACACAAAATCAAAATCCTCCATGAGTAATCTCATTAAATATTTGTAATGCTTCACTACGACCAATCCTTCTTTAGTACACTCACCTCCTTCAATTCCGGGAGACAGGACGTAGACAAAAATAAGGAGCAATGGAATTGTGGTTATGGTACATTCTCCCCTTCTCCGGAACATTTTGAAGATCACGCGTATATTATTGTTCACACTTCCAGGAATCTAACGTCCCTTAATTAAGCTCTGACGCCCTGAATATATATCTCAACGTCTTTAACACATAACAAAGAACTCAATGCACTCTGTCTTTATTTCACCCGTGTGCTCTCTTAACCTTAATTAAGTATAAAAAAGCAGATCTTTTGAAGTTGAAGTCTTTGTACAAAAGATGCACACAACGTGGAAATGGTTATTTATTCTTGTCATTGAAGTCCCATGCCCAATGTACCGTAAAGTAAAATAGTCAGACGTAACTTGATTTCTTGATTTAGATGTCCTAACAGTCCTAAGGCTTACGACAGCGTATCTCACCACACACAAGTTTTAGCAAAAACCAACTTAATGGAGATATTTTCAACCAAATAAATATATGACGTTGTTGTAGTAGGAGGGGTTCTGCTATGTTGTGTAGATTAACGAAAGCTGACTGTGAGTCATAAATCACTGAATTAAATGACAGTGTCTAGCTTAGTTCTCTATTGTCTGGCTCTCTTGCTCTGCCCACTATATAATACATATGATACTTTATACTTGCTCACTCACTGTTCAGTTTTAACTACACAGGAAGTTACATTGACACTTAAACACCTTGAAACTTATCGTACAACCTCAACTGTAATCTAGTCGAGGGTTAAGAAGTTGTTGTTTACTTAATTAAAATATTGCTGAAATCTCCACATGATGAAAACACAGAACTAAGACTAAGATTAACCGAAATCTGTCAAGACTCAAGACTCACAAACTACAAACGGGCAGGGTGAATGCTAATGAGTAACACATACAAATATCTTTAGTTTAAGTATGTAAATTTTAAACTAATAAGTTCGATGAGGCTTAAATGCTAACAATGAAACCTGGGCAGTTGAACAAATTATGATTTTGATATTTCTTTAATAATTATTTGAAATAATACGAATATATACGGACACACGACTACACTGGATAATCTTCTACACCGCGACTGGACACAATTTCCTATGCTACCACATTCTCACTATCACAACATTGAAGCAGCTGTATTATATACGTTAGTTTTGCACTTTTCCATTTTTATTCAGATGCTTCCCAGAAACTAGGTGTTTCTGGGAAATCATAATATTTAGTAGTTACACTGTATTCCTTAAATTTCTTTTGTTCTTAGGAACTGACTAAATAAAAACCTTAATACATCAAGGAATATTATCTTAAGAAGTTAAGGTAGTGTTTGTAAAGTGATGTTGATTTAATAGTTACACACACTGCAGATAGAAAACTTGAGTAATAATATTTTTTTCTTATTATTTACATTTACACTAGCCACCAGCCACACACCACATTCCTTGTGTAATCACCTCACAGCTTAAGAGAATAGAATAAAAATACTTTACACCGTAGTGCAAACTCAAATCCTGAAAACACTGTTAGAAATAAGAATAAAATGTTTCTAACAGTACCAACATCAACTATTCAACTGTGGAAGTGGATGTAAATTAAGGGATGATGGCAGAATGGCAATGCTAAGAGTTGAATTGTCCTCGTGCTTTGATCGTGAGCGATCGGGGTGCACTCGGCTTAAGAGAACGGATCACTGAGGTTTAAGTGAAGGCCAAACCCTCAAAATTGAACAAAAATAATGTTTTGATCTTTCCAATTAACTTATGTCCATCACACCACTCTTACACTCAATGTACGATTTGCATCAGTTTTTAATAAAATGCTAACTGTTCAAATACACCTAATGTAACAAAATTACTCACGTATATTTTCATTCCTCACCTCCAGTCCATGATAAACTTCCAAATATACAGGAAAATTAAAATCGAATAGTTGAACACTCATTGTAGTTCAAAAAATATTTATATTTAATTTAGTAATGGAAAATATACTTCTATTACTACTGTCTAGGAAGGTATTATAAGTTACATTATATTGTTTCAAATATTTTTATGCGTCATATTTACTAGTTAGCGAAATACAAATCCGTACTCTGCTTCACGAAAGCAATGCCATAGCAGGACTCAGGACTAACGTCACTCAGTGTTTTGGTTTGATTTCCTGTTAAACTCCCCGAGCATAATTAACAGAAGGTAGGCGGTATATTTTGATTACGTATTGTATTCAGATATCACTCATTTAATTTATTATTTAAAATAAGTACAAAGAAAAATGTAATTGATATTATGTGCACACGTAAGAGCCTCAGAAAGGATACGATAATAAAAACAATGAATCAATTAGAAACAAAATATCAGTAGGGTGTGTACATTGTAGTCCCAGGGAAAAGTTGAGGAAGTACTTTAATAGTTTATAAATCAATTTTATTTATTAGCAAGATTAAAAGTGGTGGGATTGACTTTAACCGTGGTCCGTAATAAGTAATTTATTAGGCAGATATATACTAGATACTGGAATCTGAAATTGATCATGTTTTAACTTTAAACCGTTGGCAATCGTTCAGCCCTTCCATTCATTTGCCTCTTCATTCCAGAAACAACCGTTTTAGTACTCTTGAGGCTGAGGTCAGCAGGTCTGTACTTTAATTTAAAGCAGTACGAATTCAAAATGCATATTAAATGTAATTATTTATTTAGGGAATCACGAATAAAAGTAATTGTAAGCTTTTTATTTTGCATTAGTAATCTCAAAACATTAAGTACAAAAAAAATGCAATAAAGGAGTACTTCCTTTATTGCATGGTACTAGAAAGTTGTGGAAAATGCCAGCGTGAAATCTGACGAATCACTTATAACGATTCCTATTCCCGATGTTTGAATTTGCACATTCCATGAATTCTTTGTGTCCGTGTGTTTGCGATGTTCAGTAAACATCAAACGGATCAACAATAATATTTGTAATAAAATATGCAACCCTACTTTACACATTTTGGTGTGGATAAATTGAACCGGTAATCAGTACATATTGTAAGAATGTTTCCGAGAAGATGGTCGAACTAGTCGAAGTCATTTGATGCCAAATTTCCCATACTACAGGGTTTTAAAAATGCTTTGCTGCCTGCTCTTATGCTTAATCTGCTCTTATGCTTAATCTGCTCTTATGCTTAATCTGATGACGAGATGTAACCAGTGTAACCTACTCCTCTGGTAGATTTCTTGAATAAATATTACTAGTATTATTTGTTCTATTTGATACGAAATTCGACTGAAGCTGGAAAAACCATATTCTCAAATTGGTTTCTAAAATCTTTTGCATTTAAGAAATGCATTTCCTCGTGTTCTAAATCATTCATAGGTTACGCAACTCCATGCATGAAGCTTTAATGTTGAGTAATTGATTTTTATTCTTCGCAATGATGTGTTCACAGTTTGTTACAAAAATTACGGAATCGTATACTCTACTCCTGCAATTTGACTCGATGATTTCTTCTTATTAGCTGTTTATTCTTAACCTTTCCTTGCATCAATCAACCTATCCGTAAAACAACATTTTTTCACTACAATCTCCAACCTTACATTTGAACAAGCACAGAAGCCTGGAAACAGTGTAGCCGCTCCTTTGTGTTGCATATACATCCGCGTAGGTACATCAGGAAAGCAGTTCGTTCTAATTCTAAATTATTGAGTACTTTGTGTACTGTGTACTAAAAAATTCTCAACTACTTGTCTCGGAACTTTTACTCCTTCTTTACGTGAATTTGACGTGCATAAAACAACAATATAACCGAAATATAGTGGAGCTAGTGGAGGTTTGTAGTTTGTACGGAAAGAAATAAACCTGGAGGAGTTTACGACGACGCAAGAGGAAGGAAAGAAGTCGATTTCATTATTTCATGAGGCTGAGAGAGATTGCGAGTTTTGTCTGGCAAGGTAAAGTCTACTTTAAAGCCTCAGGATATGAACAAAAATCAACAAACAAAGAAACAGAAGAAGAGCGGAGAAAATAGAGTTGCAGGAGAGCATCGCGAGGAGTACAGAGAGCCGTGGTCTGCACAACAAAGTTTTATTATTTGTTCCACTTTCACGAAGCAGAAGAAAGTGTTCTCCTTTCAAAGAGGGAGTAGGTGGACGACGAGGAAGAACGCAAGGCATCTCTCTCATTCTCCATGAATTCCCCATTTGTTCCTGACTTTCTCCCTGCCCATCTCCCCCCTACAAAAGAGAGCTCCTCTTTACTTCAAATTCCTCAAAATTCAAATAAGCCCGTACTTAGGACAGGAGTAACAAGGCGACTATACTGCTGAAGCTGAATGGGCTCATGTTTTGTTGTTCTTGTTACCAACAAGATTTGTACACACACATTTATTCTCCGTGTGTTAGTTGTGAAAATGGAATGCTAAAGAGTATAATAATGAGAAAATATATGAAGAAGCAAATAATCTGGCTATTATCGCTTTGACTGCTTCTGGAGAGATGAAAGTACGGCTGGAATGATGCTTACTGTCACAGCCTACAGATCTCTCTAAGTCTCTCTCTCTCTCTCTCTCACCTTGGCATACAATAAAAGTCTTTTATTGCATTTATTACACTGCTACTACTACTACTGCCACTACCATTACACTGTAATGTACATGAGGAGAGGAGGAAGGAAGGTATACTTGAGGTGTGAGGGATCAAATAGCAGGCTTTACTCCTACTTACTTCCATACACATCGAAACAAGAAGAGAGTAGGAAATGGAGATCGTCTCGTGTCTTCACATCACATTGCATGCCACTCTTGATAGAAAAGTTGTGTGGAATTAGAGGAGAGAATGACATGGGCAGATAAATAAAGACGGAATTAAGAATGTTGCTCAAATCTCAAGAGAGACCTTTCTCTTTATGTTTATTTCCTTTCTGTATCTTCTTCTTCTTCTGAATCTTCTCGCCGTCTTCTTTCTTGGAGAGAGAGAGAGAGAGTGAGTGAGTGTATATAATAATATAGTAGTAGTAAGTAGTGGTAGTAGTAGTGATGCCCTCACCAACGGAACCCAACCTTTATTTACCAAACAACATAAAAGTTCTTTTATTTTTTCAATATGTTACGCTGTCTCATTTCCACCTTTCATTCTGCATTCTGAGCAATGAATGTGTATAGTATAGTGTGTATATACAGATAGATATGTGACTCCTAGCCTTGCCTTGTGGCCACACACTCACATTTATAAGGGAATCTGCGAGAGAGAACATCCTAGAAAAGCAACTTACAACTAAACATGTCTCCCAATGTTCGCAGGTAGTAAGTACAAGTAGACGAAGCTCAGGTAGAAATAGAAAGGTATTTTCTAGAGAACATAAAGGAGAAAATACTTTCTACAGAAGTTGATGGTGGTGGTGGTGGTGGTGGTGGTGGTCTGCCTGGTACTCTGTGGGTAGAAAGAGATGCCAGTCTTCTCTCGTTGAAACTTTTCATCTGCTCCAGACTCCGAAGCTCGCCATCCTGTCTGTGTGATGCGATGCCATGCCACGCCAACTACTCCAGAACAAACTTTCGACGACTACGGCCGACGACGAGACTGTGTGTAGTAGTGTACGTGTGCATTAAATAGTGGAATGTCTACTTCTTCTGGATGGAGGACGTACGAGAGAGAGAGAGAGAGAGAAGGAATGCGTAATGGGTGTGTAGTGTTGTAATTTGTAGGGTCGACTAGGAAGGACCTACAAAGACACGTGTGACGTGTAAGCCGGAGTCCTACTCCTACCTAAAGGCCAAAAGCTGCGCAAAGGGACCAAATGGAACCTCACCATACATACACTCCTTTATCCTTCCTTCCTTTCTCTACTTTCTATTAAAGAAAAGCTTCGCCCTCGTCTCTTCTCCAGTCAATGCCTCACTCAACCTCACTCCTTTCGAATCTCCTCAACAATCTCCAGAGAGTAAATCGCTCGAAGGACCCCAAATTACCAGCGTCTCACTTCCCACACATCAACCAAAAGTCTCCTTCCAGTCTCTCTTTCTTCTTTCCCCATCCTTCCTCCGTCTCCATCTCCGTCTTCGTCTTCATCATTATTGGTAAGTAGAAAGTCACTCAAGTACTCTCTCTCTCTCTCACTAGCAGTATATAGAGGTGTGAGTAGAAAGTTCATCCCTCAGCAGCACCATATTAATAATAGGTAATTTGCAACTTTGATTATATCTATCGTTGTGTGTTGTATATCCCTCTCAAGTATTGAGATGTGATGGCAAATAGGAAGGAACACACAGGCTATCTAGATTCGCATAGATTGTCATTTATTGAATAAGCCAGCCAGAAGAGGAGAGACCAAATGTTTCCTCACTCGTTAGGATGGAGGGTAGCTAGCTGATTATGGCACAGCATTCATTCATCAGTCTAATTTTGTGAAGTTAACAGTATTGCATGCTGAGGAGAGGCAGCAGACTCTTCACTATGCACATATAACACACGTTGTAGTAAGCAGCTCGAGAGTAGCGATTTTACGGAAGTCAGGAGGGAAGACAAAGACACTGTGGTGGATGGATGGACCCTTTTACTTTTGGCTGTGTGTGTTGTCGCATTTGAGCGTAGGCCTTATCTCATTCCGCACATTCAACTCTCCTCCATCAAAAGCCAAACTTAATCTCATCGCAACCCTTTCTAGCCGCGTTGTTTTTTCTCTTTGTACGAATGTGTATGGGTAGTTGCATCTGTGTAGTCGCAATACAAACACACACACAATAGTCTCTCTCAATCTCAATGGAATAATGTTGAATGACTGAAAGCGGATGCAGAGAGGGAGGGTGATGGTTGATGGTGATGCTACACACTGTAATCAACAATACACATACATACATATACGTATATCCAAGTGTCCATACGGTCTTTTATATTCTACTAGCATACAAAACTCCGTACGTACTTTATTCCAGTAGCTTTCCACATTGGAGGCAGCTAATTCCTCGTCATATTTACGTCAGCAAACGGAGATTCCAGGAGATCGAGCTCTGCTGTCCATGTATAGTATGTAGGTTGTAGGTAAAGAGTTGAGGGGAAATTGAGACGTGGTGCAGTAAATAGCAGAGTTGCATCGATCCCTGCTCAACTGTCTCTCCTTCTAATTCTACTCTCTCTCTCTCTCTCTGTGAAGTAGTTAGAGATGGATGAAAGTTTGAGAGAGTCTCTGTTGTAACCCTCCAATTAAATCAGGGGCAAGCAAATTGTGGTGAGCCACGAGATTAAGGAAAGGAGTAGTAGAGTAGTAGAGGAGTGTAGGTAGGAAGGAAGGAAGGTAGGTGAGATATATAGAGACACTTAAGTGAGTGACTGCATCGATCACGGGGATGATGGTGATCGCCCATGATTACTTTCATAGTTGGCATAAGGCAAACTTATAGTGGAGGAGAGCTATCAATTGCATTACTTACTCCTGACATTTGTTCGTTTGGATCGAGTTTCTGTGAGCCGGGTGGGATTCTTCTGCATTCACCCGGGTCTCTCCCGTCCATTATCGCACAGCAGCCACCGATGTATCTAATTTCCTCTCTCTCTCTCTCTCTCCTCGATCTCGGACACACGAGGCATCCATCCGAAGCACAACCTCACATCCATCCCGTTGTCAAAACCGGTACGCGAGAGAGAGTGAGAGAGAGGTGAGGTGAACGTGGCCGTGGTGTGTTCTCGTAGACACCACCGGCTTGACTCTGGTGGAATAATTTCGCAATAACTACATAATTTATTACATCCAAAGTGATCCAATAGCCAAAGCCAGAGGATGAATTATACATTAGATGGGTAGGAATAAGGGAACAGTGCTCCCGTATACTCTCTCTCTCTCTCTCTCCCAGCATCACTCCGTCCGTCCAACCAACCCGATCTTCTTTCTTACCCGTCTCCTTCCTTCCTTCCATCACTCCTCTCTCTCTCTCCGAGCCTAACTCATCTCTCCGAATTTCGGCGGAGATCCGAGTCCGGAGATCGGAACAGCCATCCATATCTCACCACCACGACTACCACTTGAGGAAGAAATCGACCCACAGACGCATCCCATCACATCTTCCACCAACACCTCTTTCACATCCGTCCCCAGCTTCCACTCTCTCTCTCCTTCCCCCACACCCCCAATTTACTTTCTTCATGTGCTCATCATCTTCTTCTTCTCCTCCTTCATTAACTGTTGTGAGACTACTCAGCATACGTCGTCCGTCCTTCAGTCTCTCCTCTCTCCTCCGTAATGATCCTCCACTCCTCCATCACATCACAACATCACACACCTCATCCCCTCCAATTAAGTTGTAACTGATGAAGAAAGCAGCAGACTTACAGAGACGAGGATGGATTAACGAGCACAGCACAAAGTACAAGGTAAGACACACACTCATTTTAATACTCTCTCTCTCTTTCTCTCCTCCGTCCATCCATCCATTTGATGCTTCCTTTCATACCTTCATATATCCTACTCACTATATCTATATATCTATATATATGTAACGTCTGCCTGAAGAGCGCATCTCTTTACTATACCCATCCTCCTTCACTTTGTTTTACACTTTCTTCCGCTTTATTAAACTACAAACAAGTTATTGCATACACACACTTAAGTGTATTGACAATCAGTTAAGTACCACAGACGCTTTGTCGGTGTGGGCCTTCATCTTCTCTCTAGATTCCAGATGTAGACTAATTATATGTGCATATAATCACACAGCCTCCTCACCACATACATTATACCTAGATAGTATAGAAGAGTGTGAAGATAGCTTAGTGAGACATAATCCAGAATGTTTTGATACACTAGGGAAATAATTCCGAATTCTACAATGTCCTCCTCTGTCTACAAGAAGACTGTCGTCTATTTGTGTGGTTCGTAAATCTTCATCAGGCCTCATTTAGACTTCAGGTGTATTTCCGTCATGTTCTTCTTTACCTGTGTGCTCAATCACACTTGGGGTTACGTGAGAAAAGTCGCTTTGACTGATTGAGACGTGTTTCTCTGAAATGTATCATTATATTGGAGTAGTGAAGAGATTTGTTTTGTGGAGGCTTGCTTTGTTAATGGACGACTAACAATATCCTGCGGAAGGAATTAAATGCCAAGTGTAGAGCACACGAATCTCCTGGTGGATTGTTTTATTGTTGTAGGAAGAGAAATGTCCGTCTGATGATAAATATCTTTGCTCTCTCTCTCCGTGCTGTGGACGAGGGAGAGAAAGTCAACCAGCAGCACAATAAGCTATATACATATATAAATATATATATGTATATGTAGGTCCTTATATTATAGTTCTGCTTGGCTAGGTGAGAGAGTCCAAGCTCTGAGCCGTAGGATATATATATATATCCATATATCCATACATTCCATCCCGGCTTAGTTTCCCTTAGTTCGCAAATCTCTGTTCTTGATGCCTCCAACGATACGAAAGAGAAAGTAGAATTGATAGCTCTTTTACTCGAGGCTATTTAGACACCCAATCTATTAGAGACAAGTTTAAGTGGGTGAGAAAGAGTGACATGGCACCGGACCAATCCTCTACTTACTCTTCCACTGTGAGAGGGACTTTGCCTCGAATACCTGACGAACAAAATCGGTGAGGACGGAAGAAAAGGGTAATTTCCCACTCTCCCTCTGAGACTCCCCATTTCCACAAAAGTCTCGGAGGAGAGTAATTTTTTACGTGGAAAAGGTAAGTACACACATCGACTTCTAAGAATGGAGAATAATGTTCCCAAATACTTTCACACTATTTTGAGATAAAGCCTGGAATTTTTCCCGTTGTCTCCGGTTAAATTGGTAAAACCTGGTGATAAATGTCCATCTACTTTTACCTTTTCATTGGTATAAGAGTTATTGCGGAGCCTTCGAAGAAGTAGCTTATCTTTTCTTTGTTTTTTACTGGTACACATTCTTAGGAGAAGAGATGGGACTTATCTGAACTATTAGTAGTAGTACACATAGATGCAGTTGAGGAGGAGGGAGATAAGTGAATGGAGTAGGTAGGTTATATGGAGAAAGCAGGTAGAAAGCAAGGTAGAATTAAGAGTGGACGGACGGACGGCGGCGGTTGTTGTATAGAGTAGAGGGTACGTATGAGACGTGCGTGGGGATTTAATGAGGAACACATTATGGGCCAAACTTTTCACATTCAATTCAACATCTTAGCTCAAGCTGGTGGTACTTAGGATATATCACCATTATTACAAACGTCCTGCTGAGTTTAGCTTCCAGCTTTCTCCTTCTCCGTGTCGTCTCGCACTCTCAGACTTACGCTAACAAACGGATAAATTAGATTCCAGATTAGAAAGTTGGAAAGTTTTTAAACCTTTTTAGGAAATTATTAAATTCGATAAATGGAATGATTGTGTGTGGAGTGCAGAGGGAAGAGGGAAATGAAGTGGTCCAAAATGAACAGCAGCACCCATTGTGTTCCTGACAGTTACGTCGCAGCCAGCCTCGTTTCATTTCCATTCTAAGAGTTTATTAGAAAGTTCCTTAAAGAGAGTGTACACACACAACTAAACTCCCAAGGATTGAGTTACAATTGAGTGTCGTTAGAACTAATGAAATTATGTGTTGGAATAATGATAATCATAACAATAAAGGGAGTCTTAAGAAGGAGAGAGAGAGAGAGAGAGAAAGAGAAGAAAGCAAGTCTTGCATTATTATTATTTTAGAGATGAAATACACACGCAACACAGACTGTGAAGAATAAAGATTCGGCAAGAGAGAGAGAGAGAGAGAGAGTAGATTTGATTTATTTTATTACCCTGTGAGTTGTAGAGGAGTAGAACAAGAATAAATTGCTCCTTGTTCGTCTCCTCCAAGATTGGTCACAAAGGTCTCATTAACTCTTTGATGTTGACGAAGACAGACGAAAGAATTGAGTGGAAAAAGCTTCTTCATCGGAAAGTGGGGGCACAAGAAGTGATGGTGGTTGTAACTGCTTTAAGGAGATAAGTATAACTTATCATCACCATCGTGCGTTTCATCTTTTGTCGTCACTCACTCCGCATCCAGCCGCATTCATCTGTATCGAGAAAGTACAAAGCAAAGTCAGAATATAATAATAAGAGCTGACTCCTTAACTGAAGAGAGACACTTTTTACACAAACCCTTATTGTCCCCTTCTTCCAAAAACTCAAACTCACAAGTTTTGCTTAATTTCTCTCTCTACGTGCGACTTCAACCTACTCACATTTTTACAATCTCTATTTTACTTCCTTCGGGAGTTATTCTTATTTCGCCCTACAAACCACATAAGTAGATTTCGAGATATCACCAGGAAATTTTTGCACAATCCATACAGCCTAGACTATACAAGTATAGTGTATGTAGGTAGGTATAAACTCACACACGAGAAAAGAGGGATATAAATATATAAAGAGCTATATACTCTCTCTCTCTCTCTTTTAAATTACACAGAGTGGTGTTTTGAGCGTACTTGTAGAAACCTCTGGGAAAAGCAACAACTGTCGCGCACCAATAAATTCGTAAGAGCCTAGGAGACTTCTCTTGTTTTTCATTTTATTCCAACTCTCAATTCATTTATCATGTCTTTATCATTTAAAATATTCCCGTAAGCTTAACTTCCAAGTATTTGGAGACATCAAAGCAGGTAAATCTTATCACGGGAATACTTCAAGCCCATTATTTGGGACTTATAAAGCAGTACAAAGCATTTAAGAGCGTGTATACACACACACGATATTAAAGATGAATAAGAAGCAATAATTATGAAACAAAGGAAGAGAAATGGGTTGTCTGTCTGTGTGTGTGCGAGGTAAGTTGTGTTGTAGATGTGTAACTGGGGATAAGAATTTATAGTGAAAGGGAGTGAAAAGATGAGATGGTCCATATGGAGCTTCGCTACTTGGTAGTCTCCTTGCTTGCCACACTCTACTCTCCTCCGGAGACTTTACTTACTTTACTACCATCATCCATATATATCCACCCATGTAACACTAAACTTCCACCACCACCGACCAACTCTCTCTCTCTCTCTGTCTGTCTCTCTCTCTATACACCACTTACTTACTTGGTTGCAAGAACTTTCGCAAGGAAAGCTTCAACAACGAAAGGAAAGTGAGTATCTGACGTCTGAGTCTCTGAGTCTGTGTGCACAACTCGGAGAAAGATGCTCCGGATATATAAGTACGCATATATCAGAGTACAAGTAGACTTCCAAAGTTGTACGTTATATATAGCCCATCCCTTCAGACTTCAGATGTATGGGACGAGCAGAAGCTGGAAGTTGATCTCTAATCCATAATGCACATAATGTATTACGTAATCCTCATGTCCCTCTTCCTACGAAAGCACAAGTCTTATAAATATTTTACAAGTTAGGGGAGACTTGGCTGTGTGGAATGAGAGAGAGATATATGCATATATATTGTATGCGTCTGTAGTGGTCCACTTTATAAAATGCTTCTTTGGGGAACAAGGGTGAGTTGTACCAAAGCCCATTCACTAACCCACCACCATTAGAGATTCAACATCCTACGATGCTTCGCATTTTATCGGAAATTAATACAAAGCCACCCCTTCCCATGTACAATTCAATGTTTATGTTTATCACAAATAGACGCAGATGAATGGTTGCAATTATATACATTTTGGTCATTGCCATTTTTCACAAAAGTGGATTAAGAATTTATATTAAATTAAACACTCGTTCTTGTTCCCAAGTCCCGACACGTTCTTATTCCCATTGGAGTTCTTTTTTAGAATATTCCAGATGAGTAGACGTTCTTTTTCTCATGGTTCTACGCTAGATTAAGGAATGATACATATAATATTTTTACAGCTGTGGATTCAAATAAGGTTTGCATTTGGCAGGGAGGAAGGAGAGAAAGATTTTCCTTGGTGGTTTCAAGACCTCGAACACAACCAGTTGGGGTTAGGGTTAAGATATGGATTCCTGGATTGTATTGGAGATAAGACTTAATTATTCCATACATTAAGAACTAAACCCTATCCTTAGTATTTAATTCGTCTTACTCCTTCAAGGATAAACCACAATCAATGCTGTAACCCAGACTTGTTGCTGGTTAAGCTGTAATGATATATAATGTATCGGTTTACTGAGCTTAGCATTTCAAAACCATTGCTACGTATCACTTATTATATTGCTACTGCTCTTCATTAGGAGTTCGGCGGGGTTGCTATTAGTATTATCTAACTCTGTAATGACCATTGAATGGAACAGTGTGCAGCTTCGTACAAAGACATCGTGTTATTTGCATTCAAAGGAGGAAACAAACACTTTGGTTTGGTTAAGAGAGCCTCTTTCTCGCCTTCCTTCTTCGTATTTAAGCTCCAACGAACGCTGGTAGTCGTTGTGGGTCAGGCTGTCGTATATATATGGATGAGTTTTATTTGGTTAGCTTCTTGTGAAAGAGAAACATGTGTGTCCTCATCATCATCATGATCTCCATACGACATCACCACGACATACTTAAGTTAATGCCAGTCCTTGGGACGTGGTCCATACTCCAACCAAACAAGATAGAGGAATATCAATAAACCAATAATAATACTACACAATTCTGTGGCTGGAAGGCTGGCTTCTCCTCGATCTGGATTGTATAAGTTGTATGGAAATGGATCTTAGGATGAACTCCTAGTCAGGCACACAGAATACTTCTTTATATATACATACATTTATTATATATGTGTGTGTGTGTTCGCTCGCACAAAATGGAAATGTCAAAGCGAGATGAAAAAATACGAGGAAAAGGTTAGAGAGAGAGTCTCTGAACACTATTCGAGGTTTCATTTTATTCCTGTTCGTTGTGTAATCATCATCTTGGAATATCATGTGAGGGGAATCCTACACAATAAGAGTTTCCTCCGTTCTACTGGTCATAACATTGGGTTACCTATTTGTATCACCATCTACAGCGAACAGAATGTTTGTCAAAAAAGGAATTTATCACTTAAGCTTTATGCAATCTCAGTGAGACTTAAATATAAATTTATCCTGTGTAACTAAACGTGGATAAAATGTGCGTCAAAGTTAATTTCACTTTGTAAATTCGGAAGTCCGGAAATCTAAAATAAGACTCGGATTTGTATGTCTTAGAAGAAAGTGAAGGGATGAAGGGACCCTATTTGTATCTAAAGAAGGTACGTAGAAATATGTATAGTTACAATATAAATGTACGATAAATACCTGAAAGCTCTATTTCATAGACTCGTGGAAGGAAATAAGAGTAAGGTTGTCCCGAGATAATAATTTATGGGGCTTTCACACCTCACGAACACTTGAAATATTGCAGAAAAGGTAAAAGAGTAATATCAATCTAAACACAGTATAATGTGGAGAAGAGTTTTTTGTAGCGTAAAATGTGAGATAGAAAGTATGACGGATCGAAAAATATTGAGATTAAGTGGAGAGTGAAGAAGTAGGTAGACGTAGCAATCCCAACTTTGTTTGAACAATATGCTTTGGCATACATGGGCCTCAGGAGAGTAGGCGTGTGCATTGCACATGAGTGTGGAAACATTCGAGAATCTTTCCTTTTTGTAGGAAATAATTCGTTGGAAGAAGCTCCAGAATAATAAGAGGATCTTCTTGAGCCTTTTGTTGTATCGCCGATAAGTGCAAGTGTAGCCAGGAGAATGCGTCAAGAGGGAAGGGAAAGTGAAATTGAATATTATTATGCGGCAAGTGGTTGATAACAATGTGTAAGTCGATTTGCCTTTCCTTCGCTAGAGATAATCGTAAATGGTAATAGGATATTGAGTGAATTTTGAAGTTTCAACTAATTCCATAAAACGATGGGTAAATATAAACTTACTTGTATCGAAAAAGGCACACCGTTTCATGTGCACAAGAAGAGGGGAGTTTTCTTAATTTATTTCAGACATATAGATGTCTGGGAATTTGAAGACTGTATTAATCAGAATTGATACTCTACCTAAGCAGTGTGGAACGGTAATAACATAATGTAATTACCTTGTGGTGGCACTCTAAATACTTATAACAGTATAACAGTAAGCGATAAAATAGAACGTGAATATCAGTTCGGAAAATAATTTTCTCCTATTTAGATGTAGCATAAGTTACTTTGCTTTCAACAATTTCACCTAGAAATATGGGAAAAGTTGGGTCAGAATGAACTCCTACAAAGGATCCGCAGAAAAAGGGTTTGTTAGAGAATTAAGGCTGAATGAAGTTTAAGATAGTTGAACAATAAAAGCCATGAGGGTACTTTGAAGACATCACTTTGCTATTCTTATTTTCTCCTTTCTTCCTCGGTCGCTTCCTATTTCAAAAAGTTTTATTAATGTTGTTTAATAGGATTAATTGCTAAGTTTACTTAAGAAAGGAAAATACATTGTGTTCTAAACTTTTATATCCTCGCACAGAAGACTCCAGGAGAATAAACAGATGAGTACTTTCTTTTGGGTGTTGGCTCATAAGTCTATTCTGGAGAATGCTTTTTATTTAGACTCACTGGACGTGTGCGTAAAATTTCATCTTTCCTGTTTTATCAATATTTTAAATAGCACGTTTTTACAACGGGTTTTCTCTGCCGGTGGTGGAAAAGGTTAATTAAGAACTGCAAAAGGCGAGCGAGGAAAAAGCATCCACATTCATTTATTTCTTTTGGGAGATGAAGTGTACCCCTCCAATAGCGTGTAAGGCACACGCGTGTGTTGTGTTCTCGTGCAAAGAAAGTTTTTAATTTAATTTGAACTTACTCTCTTTCTTGCTGAAGCTGCAAGGAAGATGATACCTGCAAACTTGTAGGAGTTTGAGTTGCGTAAACTCAGTAACAATGTAGTCTCACCACATGGAAAGAACGGACTCATTAGAGTGAAACAAAATTAACGGATGCAGGATAGAAATTGTAGTGGTCGGGATATTTTTTCTTCTTCTTTCACTGTACAGCTGTGTAGCTGTGGCTGACCTAAATACAATAAGAAATATCAGGTATCATAAATAATGCCAAATTTTAGAGAATGTGACAAACAAAGTTTATCAACCTAACAATTGAATGCAAAGCGTGAGTACAGTAAACTGCAGTAAATTCAAATTTCACCAACATATTTATCATTTTCGCTAGAATATGAAGACAAGCTATTACACATAAATGTAAAATTTACATAATAAATTTAGTTTGAATAGTTTCCAAGCTTTGTTTAATTAAAAACGTTTTTCATCCTTTTTCTTATTAAGTCATGGCTTCGTGGAGAATGAAGGAAAGACACACAAGCAATTGTTCCTGTCTACGATGTCACCCTTTAATAAAATTGCTAGTGAAGTGAATTATTGTTGATATCATTTCTGGCTGAGCACAATATTTAAGGGTTGAAAAATAGGAGAGTATGCATACATACATATTCCAAAGTGAAATGGAAGTCTGGTTGGTGTGGTATGAGGAGTCAGATAAGCCATGCGTGTCAAGTAGGATAAGAGGGAGATACAGATTCATTATTCATCTCTTCCTTATTAACTCTAGTAACTCCTTGAACGAAGCTCGAGAGTACCACTCCTCCATTCGACACATTTACATCCGTCTACTACACTTTGCTCCATCATTCACCGGACCATCCTTCTTTGCATGTTTGGAATATTATAATATATATGAACTATGAAAGCAGAAACAATCTCTTATTCACACTCTGCACACTATATTTCACTTCGTACTTATATTGCTCACAGATTCAAACACAGACACACACACATAGCTTCAGTCACCGTTCACCCATTACTGCCAAAGTTAATCTGGAAGTGTACCTACTTTGAAGTCAGTGTGTACCAACAAACTAATCTCGTATTTCATCTCATTCATCAACATTGTTTTGACACTGTAGATGAGAGAAGGAGTGTTTGTGGTGGACTATGTAAATCTTAACGCATTCGGGAAATTTAATTTTGATTGGTGAATTTGTTGCTGCTGCTATCCTTCGTTAATAAGTCTTTGGTAAATAAGTGTCAGTATGGTTATGAGCGATGATGTACGGCTGAAACACTGACACTTCAATGGTTAGATGAGACTCAAAATTCAGCTTTTCCAGATCAATACAATTTGTAATTCGGTTCCTTTTTTCAAGCAGAGAAATGAACATTTCGCGGTCCGATTTAAGTTTTAGAAGTGCGTGAGCTTATCATTTTGACAGAGCAGAGACTTGTACAAAGTTAGCAATGCAAAATAAGGGCCAGATTGCTGCTGCGTTCTTTTATTTCCTTCTGAAGGGTGATGGATCATCGCAGGTAGAAGGCTGAGTAAGTATTCATGCAAGACAGATGGATTATTTGAGTGAAGCATGAGTGAAAGAAGACATTCATGACTTGACTTTTTCACGGGATTAAACACGTAGGAAGCGACAGCGAAAGCAAAACCGTTCGATATTTCTCTTTTATACTTCAAGCAAGTACACACACACTCACACACAGTTGAAAAGACAAGGACAGTAAAAGAAGATGAAATAAAATTTATTTCTTAGCTTGGTTGGTTACACACTATCCTCAGTTGACTTGAAACTTGGCCTTGAGGCACACCGGGAAAGTGAAGAGGTAGGCAGAAAGCAGTTGAGATTTCTCTCCTCGGAAGGTGAATAGATATTCTTTCTGTCGCAAACGTTGGTGAATAGAAGACCTATAGTGTGTAATATTATAGACTTAAAACTGTAGATGAAGAATCTAGAATCTAGTGCAGAGATTCCATACTTGCGACATTTTATTTTATTTTGAAGCAAAGGAGTACAAGTAAGTGTAGAGTAATCAGTTTGTAAGAATTGAAAGTTCTTAAGGAACAGGTTTAAATTGGTTTTCAAAAAATCGTTAATGCACGTGAATTTGAAGGCTCTAAAGTGTCTAAAGTAAAAGAGAGACTGGCTCCTCCCAAAACACTTATTGGGGATTGCAGTTGGAGGGATATGGATTTGGAGAAGACAAGAGAGATTAGCAGAGGAGAAAGTGAGTGAAATGATCATCCCTTTTCAATTTCCATTCTTGCACGTTTTCAATTTTCATCTTTCATCTTGTCTGTCACCACCTAATGCTTCAAATGCTGCGAAAGGTGGGAGTGGGGATGGCCGCACACAAAGTTGAAAGTTGAACCTTCTCGTGGCTTTGCCGCATAAGACTCACAGCACTCAGTCAGTCAGTCTCCATTTCGTATCAACTGCGATACACCTGAATGTACCAAAGTACGAAGGATATGATTATTTTATGTCCACCGACCCTGGGAAATGCTCTCTTTCTCTCCTCCGCCGCCTTGCCATGCTCAGGATTCTTGGAGCAAGAAATGGCTGCGAAACACGACGTTAAGAGCCTCTCCTCGGGAAAAACCTCACGTTTGCTCACTCCTTCTTTAAAACACTTCCATCTGAACTTATAAAAGTCCTTCCTTATGCTGCAAACGCTTCTATCGAAATTAAATTCCCAATCAGTCCAGTCGCAGTCTTTTTTGTTCTCATTAATCCCATTTGGTACGGGAGACTTTCGTCATCACATTACATCTCAAATAAATGATTCTTCCTGAGAAGTTGTCTTTCATATTTGCAATAACAAAGACATATCCTTTTCCCGTTCAATTAATCTTTTCTCTTCACGCTGAAAATATACTTTAAGGAGTGAAGCTCGGTATATGTGATTCGTTTATCATAAGCGAAACCACTCATTCGAAATACTTTCGCAAAATCAGTTTCAAAAAAGGTAGAGGGGAAAATCTTTTTGTAGCCTCTGGAAAGAAATCATCCTCTTCAGGGTCAAACGTCACAGGCCATCATCATTTCGGTTAAGTTTTCACAAATTGACTTTAGGGGATGTAAAGACATGTTTTTCTCTTTACACTGTAAGTTAAGCCCTTCAGGGTCACAGCAGC
This sequence comes from Isotomurus palustris, assembly GCA_034696625.1. NCBI lineage: Eukaryota > Metazoa > Arthropoda > Collembola > Entomobryomorpha > Isotomidae > Isotomurus > Isotomurus palustris. The sequence goes on along the minus strand of JAQGAD010000500.1, from coordinate 10,577 downwards.
ACATAAACATTTCCAATTGCAACATAAGTTTTACAGGTACTGACTGGTTCACTGGTCTTAAGACTGTTTAGAATTTTGGGGTAAGATGAAATTTATTCTGCAGAGACGATAGCTTAACATTGACAGTAAAACAGTACCAGCTTCAGAGAAAAGTTTCGTTTCACCTCTTCGTTACTCCGGATTTATTGTTATTATTAATCCATGACATACTGGACTTCCGCACTTCCGTTTAGTTTCCAGCATGCAGCAAAGCATGGAGGATAAATATGTGTGATTCAGTTATCAAATCATATTCCGTTAAGTGTCCCCCTCTCCTCTTCGTCACACACTCAATATTCCATTTGTGGAAAACCAGCCTCGACTGTTGTACTACAGAAACAAAGATATACTCCCCATCTTTCCACGAGAATTGAGTCGTGTCCCCCCATCCGACATGATTTTCGACGTAGCAGAATCTGAATGCACGATCATGTTCATAAATAAATAGAAATCACTCGTGCGAGAATTTTTACTCAGCATTGTCGTCGACATGTGAGCGGGGTATAAGGTACATTCGTCCATTAGAGACTTCGAAAGTGGCACTTCTGCTCCAGGTTCACTTAGAATAGCCTAATAGGCTGGAGGAGATGAAATATTTCCGCTTCCAGAATGGAATTCTCCGTTCTACCATTCCACCATCGTCTCGTGAAACGGAGGGAGAAAAGCAGAAGCTGGAAAATAAATTAGCCATACTATTATTCTTACCTTTATTCTGGTTGATTCCATTAGCAGTCATCGTTCTCTGTTAGAGCCACATCCTATCACGTTAGAGATCCGTGAAATGCCTTCCAAGAAACCACCTCTCCGTTAGACAAAAGGGCTATCGATTTCAATTAAGACTGGAGAAATGCTCTTTTCCTTCCTGCCAAGTCAGTATCGAGTTTCTTCCTGCCTGCCGTCCTCCTTCGCCGCCACCACCACCACCAGAGAAACAAATTTAACAGTGGATTCTGCCTCGAGATTTTATTCCACTCGACCTCACTCAATCCCCCCAGAGATTATTTATTCACAGATTATTAGAGGAAGAAGCGAGAGAAAGCGAGTAGAGAGACAAACTTTGAATTCCATATGGATTCCTAACGGTGATGTCAAAATTACTTCCAAGTCTGCGCAATTATGATGGATTCTGTGTGGAGAGTACAAATCGTAATACACTCCTGAGTGGTTGGTTAATCACCATCACCAGCTTCGTTCGTCAGTTTCAAAACAATCCTCAGTTGCATTACTATTTTGGTATTTTGGTTCTAGTTAACAAAATTCCTCTTCTTCCTAAACTTTCTTTTTCCATAAATAATTATTCCAACAATAAGACTGCATGCAGTCTGTGTGCGACGTCATTCTAAATGTCAGCTTCTATTTTACTGTGGATTGCAGACGTGAACGGATGAATTCCTGGAGATGACAAAATTGAAACGAGTCGTGGCAGGTGGATGGAGTGGAACATGACTAACTGGAAAACCGAAGTTCCCTCATTAACGACTCTACCAGATTTGCTGCCAGTAAAAATGTGGAGCACAGCCCCGGAATAAATTGTAAGTAGCGATGAATTCAGGAGTGGTACGAAGTTTTGCTTCAAGTGGGGAGAAATGATGTGTTCCTGTGGAGAAATAAAAGTAAGTGTTAGTGTTTGTAAGTAAAAGTAACCTGTCCGTCAATCACTTGTCTACCATTAAGTAAGGATATTTGTACTGCTTCCCCAGAAGTTTCAGCCCAAGTACTTTTTATTTTACCTCAAGCAATTCTACGCAGCAGCATTTAAGAGTTAAAGGATGAGTTAGATGAGATGGATTAAGGTTTCAGCCAAGAAGCAATTTATTCCTAAATAAGCAATTATGTAATAAGGTAGAAACTAGATTGTTCTTAGAACACAGCATATTCTTCTTCAGGGTTAGCAGAATTCATGTAATGTACAAAGACAGAGGAAGTGGGATGGTATTAATTTGTATCCGTTCTAGGGAAAATTTCTGAAAGAAATCACATCATCCGTTGAATGGATAAATAATTGAGTTGATCGAATGATATTTTAGAGCATAAGTTCTAAATCTAAACGCAAGTTCAAAATTAGAATCCAAATTACGTGTACCAACAACTCTTATAAATTTCATGTGGAAACTTGAGTACACAAGTTGAAGTATGTTAGTTTTTAGGTAGACTTATTTTTAGCTTACTTCCAGATCCGATTCCATATATTTTATACAGTAATCAATGAACTGATAAAGTTTTATACTCAGGAATTGTTTCCAGAAAATAGTTCAATTCACTTCTAAGTGAATTGAAGCATTTCTCATAAAATCTGTAGGCGGTGTAGGCAGTAGCGGCATCTGGTCTTATTGACTTTCTCCAATTCTCCAGTCTCTATCCAAAATCCAAAGTGAATATTCCTTTTCATGCGCATAGTCTAAAATAAATATCCTTGTTGCTTGCTTGCGAGTTTCAGTAAAGCCATCGCTGGTGAGTCGTTCGTTGGTAGATATGCGGGACTGTAGGTAGGTAAACTATCACACATGAATATTTAGAAGAATTCGGATGGTCAGCTCCATTTGAATTCCAGTCAGGTAGCTCGAGAGAATTCCGAAACTGTTCACCAATGCCTTTTTTAATACCATTCTTCGATTGTATGGACCATTTATGTACACTCAAGTTTGCAGCTTATATCCGTCTTGTGCACACTCAACTTCCACCGCACCAAAGAACGAGGAACGCAGCTTTGGTGGGGAAGGGAAAAAGATAGATGGATGAAGCGTGGATGCGGATTGCTGGTCTTGAGTGTCGGTCCGTACGAGAGGTCAATTCATTCAGGCATCCATCCATTCGGTCGGATACTTCCCATCCCAATGGGCCGAAGGAGAAATATCATTTCGCTCTTCGTACATTTCCATCTCCACGTATGAATGTATGTGTATGCACGGAGAGGGAAAGGTGTGTATAGTTTTCTCAGTCTGTTTGTGTTGTGGTTACTCAGCCTACATGATTATATAACAGGATTGGTCTGTGTTTAGACACACAAATCGCCCCCACAAACCCACCCCACCCCTCCACCTTCATTCCTTCGTGTGCAACGTAACTTTGGGAGATGAACTTTTAAGTAGGAGTCTGCTGTTGGTGGTGGAGGACATAATAGCACGTAAACCATCCACCCGTGTCCAGGACAGATTGGAGAAAGTGCTTTCATTTTACCGAGATTTGTATTCAGAGAAAGTAAGGGCTGCGTTTATGACCAGTGGAATCGTGAGCTCCAGGAATGCATTATGCTGCATAGCGTAGAGGAAAAAGGATCGAAGAAATCCTTTTTACAGTCTCAAAAACTGAGTAGAAAAGCGTTCTGCAGGTTACCCGTTATTTCACTTTGGAGTTTGGACTGCCTCGCGGAGCGAGAGGGCTTATGCAATATTTAATCTTTTGTTGAATGAAAGGGCTCTTTTGTGAGTGGTGAGGCCATATGGATTGGCAGTAAGTGTGTCCAGCCTGCCACATCTAATGATTCTAGGCAAACATTTGAAATGAAATCAAAATGGAGTTATTTCTGGGAGCTGCATGGGAGAAGGAAGGAGAGAGAGCGAGAGAGAGAGAGAGAGTGGAATTCATCCGTGTGATCCATCGCCAAATAGTCCTTTCATTGTGGCCATGTCGTTCAAAGGCTTATTAGTTGGAATAACAAGTAGGGGGCAATGTGTGTGGACAGGTTGAAGTCGCACCACATTGCGAAAGAGAGCCCCATTTTCGCAGTAAATATTATTCCCATTTACTATTGTTATATTTTGAAGGAGGAGAGCAGTTGACAGTTAAAGCAAAAGAACAGGTTCAACGGAGGTTCAAACATTAAGCTTAATCCTTTAGAATGAAAGAGAAAGTGATTTGAGAGAAAGAATGGGAAGCGTGTGTGTGTGTGTGTGTATGGAGAAAGGGTCGCTAAGACTTTGGTATGCCTGCCTCTGAGTGCTTTTCCCATACTTAATCAAAAATCCAAGTGAGTGGAATATACGTGACAACTTCGAAGGGTGTAACAGTATAAAGGAGTGAAGGAAGCAGTGTTACACATTATTATGAACTCAGACATAAAATGCTTTCTCTTCAAATGCTTCTCGTGGGTTCTCTAAGAGTCACACTGGCGGTGAAGGAGAAAGGAATCTTTATGTAGCCTATTTGTCTCCAGCTTGTGTGTGTGTGTGTGTGTTTGTGCACAGAGTGGTAGCAATAATAATGTGGGAACCAATGAGACCCACCACATTTTGAAAACGGTTCTGTGAAATGTACACACACCCAACAGTTCCTCTCAACTAAAGACTCAAATGTAGTGGAAGTAATGGAAAGAAATATGAAACATTTGGTACATGTCATCGTAAGAAACGTCAAAACCAAAACTGTTCTTGGAATTTGGAAACGAGTATTTCACCAACAACAATTCAGGCTGAAAAATCGGCTTTTCATAATCCCAAGAAGTCTTGCAGCCAGACTAGTAAAGAGGGTGATTGTCGTCCTTTCAAATTATTTTCTTGGTCGTTAGAATTAAGAAGAAAATTATGTGCAAAAAGTTCAGCGTTGTAATAGACAAGGAAAATTAGCTGCTTGGTCTTTCATGTATTCTTTATGATTCCAACATCAGGCCATCATCGTTAAGTAAGCATCTGTTCAGAATAGCTTTTGACATAAGAGAACAACACTTCCTGCTCGTGATTGCCTTTAGACCAGCAGCACACAGACCAACTTTCAACAGTCACAACTTGAGGACTTCTTAGGCAAATCGGACGGCAAAAACTGGTCTCCCCTGCCTGCCAGCGTGCCTTTAATAATTTAACAACTTCAAGGGAAAACTTCTTTCCTTCTAAATGGATGAAACCAACGGGAAAATCATTATTTCTTACTCAACATTCTTTCACTCCCGCGTCTCAACTATTTCTAGAGACCTTACAGAGCCAGATTTCATTTCTACCTGCACCAGCCATAAAAATAGTTGGATAAATAATATAAAAACCGAGCCTGCCACAAACAAGGAAACGAAAGTAATTTTCTGGTCCAAAGGAGAGATTGACAAATGGAGTAATAAAAATCCACAACCAATCCAACTAAAGGAACTCAAGTGGTCAAGTTTCATTTCTCTTATGTGGTTCTTTGAATCAAACTTTCTGCAAGTATAGTATTTTCGTTTTCAGTTTTTTGTAATCATAATTCGATTGCATAAAATTGTTTTCTATACATCGATGACATAATTGTCACCTTGTTTCTAGATGCCCAAACATTGACTACTACAATGGGATGATGTATTACGTTCCTTTCGTCTACTTTGATGTTATTAAATTTCAGCTCTGTTACATTCAGCCTAACCTGACAATAATGCCAAATAGTTTAGCGAAATATGGACACGCCAAAATAACACGTTAATTCGTCAGTCTTCGATGGTTTCATTCTGCTCAACCTGTCAATTCTATTAGTAGATCCCAGATACAGTTTCAGTGAAGCTTTGCAACTTAACGAAGAAAGTGTATTTAAAGTTTCACCCTGAAATTCGTTGTATCTTCGAGCAGACAGCAATTACGAGGAAATGAAGGGTGACGGATGACAAAAAGTATCGATTTAGTCTGGCCTTTCTCTTTCATCAGTCTTGTTGATTGGAGTCAATTCATTTCCTCTCACAAGCATCAATCTTGTCACAGTCGTGTCTGGCAATAGATTTGAAGCTCGCACCCGTTCCATAAGTAAGATCCAAGCTCCAGTCGAACAAAGAACAAACTGCAGTTTCTGTGTGTAATTTCAGACCCGTCCATCACTCACAGAGCTGCTTCATAGGCTTTCAAACCCACAAGGTGTTTATTTATATCGAAAGTACTAAAACTGGTAAGGTTTAAATGAGAACTAAGACCCTTCCATCAGACACTTTTGGAACTGTATCGGATTGGGTTTGTTAACAGAGAAATAATGAAAGAGGAAGAATTGTAGACAATAGAGACATCACTTAGAGACTTCGTTTGGCGGAGGAAGCGAATTGATGTAGTTGTGCAGTATTTGTGGAGGATGGCGGAAGGAAACTTGTGTCGTAGAGGAACACATGGGAAATGAGAAGTCTCTCGGAAGCTCATTTATCTATCTTTAAGTCGAAATATTCCTATTCACTCATTCGTTCTCTCGCTTTCAAATCTCGAAACTTCATTGAACACTATGCACATAGAAAGTACAGCCGTTGATCGTGAAGGTGCCCAAATGTCCTATGGTACACTTGATAATTTATAAGCGACAGTTTATAAAGACTTAAGATAGAGACGTCACTTTATTGTCAAGGGAGTCTCTCCGCAGAAGTGTTCTGTGGTTTGTGGTGAAGATGCGTCTTCCTCAGATATGAGACTTCTCTCGAGAGAAAGCGAGTCGATGAGGTTTTTCATGCTCCGTTAAGGAATGAATAGTACAATCCTTTGAGTCTGCAAAGTGACTCTGCGGAGATTCACTAACAGCAACTATTCGAGCCTCCATTGTGTGAGCTATACATTCAATGTGCTCATTGTCAATGACACTCATTGTTGGTTTTAATTGATCAGTATTGATCACTCTATATTATTAATACCAAAATACGTAGGTTTTTCCATGAATTTATAATATTTAATACATTTCAGTCAAATATTTGGGCAAAGGTGTGTTAGCATTGCGCATTGCTTTTTTAATCAATGGTGGAAAAATATTTGAATTACAGAAGTTTGTTTGTAATAATAAAATTTGAAAGGTTTATCAAGACACTGCAAAATTACTTTTTCGATGTTGTAGAATTGAGCACCAACCACCTCTTTGTTGAGGAAACTATACACAGCACAATTCGTTTCGAAGAATGGAAACTCTTGACAATAAAAAAAATCCAACTGGTTTTGGTACTTTTTCTGTCGGTGAAATGTCTTCTTGTGACTGCCAGCACCAAAGATGGAACGCGAATTATCATCACTTCTTTCTTGAAACTCGTGAAGTGAATTTCAATTGAGCTCGTTATATCATTAGGAAGAAAGTGCAGAGATGTGGGAAAGGTCTGAGCACGAAGAGCAGCTAGAAAGATAATAGACAGTGCTAAGAGGTAGCACAGAAGGATAAAGAACGAAAAAGTCGATTTAGAAAGCTTGGTTGTAAGTACCAAGGACAATTATCCCACAAATGAATGGACACAATGGGACGGGCGACAGATACACAAAACTACCCAAACAGATCAAATCAAGTAGTATATGTGAGTGACAACCACCCTAGAAATTTGGGTAAAGAGCACTAGAGCACAACATATTTTGAACTGTTATCTCTTATGTAAGATTTTCATACAAAAACTTTTCAACTTCCATGTCCCGTGTGTTGTGTTGGCAAGTTGGTATACAATGTATTACAGTGGTGTGCCAAACTCCCGTGGAGTCTGTAATTATAGACTTTGTGAAAACGACTTTAATTGTAATTATGCGGTAGCCGTACGGTAGTTAAAATACACGTGAAATAAATAGATTGCGTTACCTTTAATTCAACTTGCTTCATTCGTGGAGTCAGTTTTTAGTGACAAGCAATGAACGAGTAAAGGAGACTTCATTTGTCTTATTTTGTTAGTCCGTTTGTTCATTCTCAAGGCTTCATGACCATGTTGATAATTTCATTTAAACAACACAGTGAATGAGATGACACAAACAGCACTGCCTTTGTCTAGTTCTGAGTAATTAATGGGAGGTCCTCTTCGCCAAATGTGACTACTCAGAAGCGTGACATTAGTCTTGTGTCTTTGAGTCCAATCAATCTCAGTTCAAGTGAGCAGATGCTTTCATTCTTGCTGTGGTCGCTTCTGTCTTGTCATGATGCTGCTGTATGCGACTTTACTTCATTGGTTGAATTTAGTCAGTTATTAACTGTACTAGTTAATATAATACATATGAAGTCGCTTAATGTAAAAAATCCCGGGGAGTTTGGACCTAAGATTTTTGCTTAAACTTTCAATTAGAGTGTAATTTCGGTGGATTAACCAGACTACAGTCAATTTTGACCGTTATAATCCAAAAAAATTATTTTTCTCTTCCTATTAAATATGTAATAAAATAATCTTAAAGTGGGCGTGGTTCGAGCTAGGAGGGGCCTAGGACCAAATTTTTTGCACAGGTCGTCATCATTTATTAAGCAGTTATGATACTAATTAACAAAAGTTTTGAAATCAACATTACCGTATTTTTTGTTCCGTAACTCCAAAAACACAGACATCTGCTTTTTCTGCACGAGCTGTTCGCAGTAAGGAGTCCCCAACAATACCTCATTTCTCAAGTCCAACTTAGCTTCCGTGGAATAATTTGTGAATCCTTAAATACTTTAAGCCTGATTCAATCTTTAAATTTGTCAGGAAAATTTTGTGAATTGAAACATTGCCGGCCTCTTTTAACGTGAGTGATGACCATATTTCTGCCTCTAAGTTGTTAGTTTAAAGTGTCAGAATTCACAGGTTGGCATTAATGTATCCAAATTATTAAGCTTCACAAACAGAAATGCATTTGATAGGAAACTAATCTGTGTTGCTATATATATATTGATCTAATTAAGGTAGATACACTGATCTCAATGCTTGTTCAAAAATTGAGATCAGTGGCTAAATACTAGATACTAAACTCCGGAAGAATGGTGGTACCTAATAGCTTTCTCCATGCATTGACCCATTTAACCATAATTTTCTTGTAGCTTCTTATATGATTCAAAAGCATCCAGACAAAAAATGCTTTATACAGCTCTTCAATTTATATTATGTTAATTGGATCACAGTTGACAAATGAAGACGAATGGCAATGAAATTTTACCAAAAAGCTTAAATGAGTAATTACATACTTTCTGGAACTCCTACCCCCCGAAGATTCAGTTTCTTCAGAGCCGTACTGGTTGCATTGCTGGACCAAGTATGTTATGAAATAAAAATCTCTGCAAGAAGTAAATTTTAAACTGAGTACGACAGTTGATTCTGTTGTTGCCTGGTTCAAGCTAGTTCCGGACAAATAAATAAAACGGATACAATAGACTTCGATTATGCTACTTCTGCAAATATTAAATTTTTATCAGAAATTATTTTTCATTGTGTTGGATAAATTCCAAAAATCAACTCTAAGTTTGAAACAAACCCAATGTGTTTTCCATTAATTTTGTTTCAGGCAAGATGCAAGTATGTATATCATCAGTGTGTTTATATGCACTTTATTTTGAATTAATTGAAGACTTTTCTTGTTGCAGGTTGTTTACTTGCTTTGACTGAACCGTTTGTACGGTAACTGCAATGCTTACTGAGTTCCTGCAGAATTTATTATTAAGTACTTATCACGTATTAATAATACCCGATTGCTTGTTGACTTCAGGTGCTTCAATGTCACATTTTTGGACACGGAAGCAACAAACTTCGGACTGGTGAAAATTATGCTCCCTTTTGTACAAGAAACTGTTTTGATGAAGTGCCTATGATAAAAATTCGCTAAAACTTTATAATATAGAGAATAACCATTTGGATGATAGCGAACGAGAGCAAGTCTGCACCTCTGTCCCAGCAAATATCTATAAGAATAGGCAAATCACACAAGATGACTACATTGCACAGAGTTACCACTCTTGACTCCAAGAATGAAAGTTCTGTCTCGATTCCTTATCATTCACCAGTCCGGTGCTAATAATACAAACTGGACGGAGAACTGATAAGGGCTTGAGCACAGACGAGATCTACACTTTCATTACTGCTAAAATGTGGATTTTTGATGCTCCTTTGGAACTACAGGGGATTTGAAATGGAAAACAAAGGCAAATTCAGAAAAAGAATAATAAGAAAAGGTGCATTGTTAGCAAGGAGGACTAATTTGTCTAGGAATCGCAAGGAAATAGTCAAACCCCAGCACTTCTCTACCCAAAACAAAACTGGAAACACAAAGGAGCGAATACAACACTTTCCAGTTACTGCTGGAGCGAAACTAACGAAACAGGAAGTTATCTAAGGGTCAGGAAGACGACGTTAAGATGCCCTTTTCGTGACATAATGTAAATTTCCCCATCGTTATGTTAATTTCTACACAAGGAGCCAGCGTAAACCTCAAGCTATATGGTTTTTCCCACTTTTAACGTTTTTCAGAAACTATATTTTCAAAATAACACTAACGTAAGCCATTAAATTTTGCGTGTTAAGGCTCTCCAGTCCATAACTTGCTGATAACCGTTTGAAATCGTTAGCTAACGATTTATAACACCAATTAATACCAATAACAGAATACCACTTCGAACCCTGGACCTTGTTTACTAATTCATTAGTGCTAATTTTACATTCAGCTCGCATTGTAGGCATCTTATGTCTTGATCCTGGTATTCAAAAATTTACAACAGTTAGAATGCAGCTAATACCGCAGCATTAAATGCTCTCTTTAACCGAATTTTGGGGATAGTCCTGATTTCGGCATTTTACCCAATAAGGGTCAAATCTCCCTCAGTACTTTCCACTTTTGAACAAGTTAGGAAATCATCTAACCTAACTTAAGTCCATGTGATCTCTATCATTGCCCAAACTTTTCAAATCTTTTGCAAATATTACT
>JAQGAD010000499.1:0-37013 GCA_034696625.1 Isotomurus palustris | reverse complement strand
CCTGTACTAATTGAAATCCTTGTAGTTTAAGCTGGAGACGGCTCCTTTCGACCCCCGGTTTCCGAATACGAATCAAACAAAACACTGTTACGTCAGTTTCTTGGAGTATCATCGATGCATCAAAGCTAGAGGAGAGGACTTCGCACCGTGTCAGTATTTTCTTCGAGTCTTCAAGTCAATGTGTCCTAATGGGTGGGTCGCCAAGTGGGAGGAGCAAATGGAGAATGGAACTTTTCCAGGAAAAATCTAACTTTTCTGAAAGCAATAACTACAAAGCTGTTATACAAACTAAGAATCTGCAAAATACGATGGCTTGGGTGAGGTACACAAATTGCAGAATGAACGAACTCCGGATCTTTGAAGTAAAATGTACCGTAAAAATGTTCTTAAATTTAATTCGGAAATAAATTATAATTCTTAATAACAGAATATCATACCAAATGTTATAGTATCAATCTTATTCATTTTATTGTAGTAATAGAAATCATTCAGAAATCATCATGCAATTTAATTACTATGATATCTATAACTCATGTCTGTCATGTTAGTCTCAAACCGACTACGGCATACAATTCTGTATAATATAAGGTGCTCATATTTGTGGAACAGTGCTAAACTGCTACTATTGTCTTCATCACAATACTAGATATCGAATGGAACATCAAACTGATATTCCGGCTTTAGCTCACTTTGATACACTTGAAGCATTGTGTACAAAGTAACAAGAAAGTAATGCAAGCGTAATTTAAATAAACACTGAAGAGCTCATATGAACATTATTTTTCAGTTTCTTCAGATTTCAGTACGGCTGTACCTTGAGCTTGAGCTTTTAGTAAGAGTAGTTAATTAATCAGAAACCTATCATGTAACTGGTAGTGGTATAATAACTGGTAACAAAGTTCCAGAAATACAAAGCGAGTGTGCGAATATTAGTCTATGAATCTCCCGACTTAGGATTTATAATATTCTGACTTATCATACGTATTATTACTATTTACCTAAAGCACCTTCATCCTTCTGATTGAATACTTATCTTGTAGAAGTCTTGTGATAATAAGACTTTATGTATTTATAAAAACATCACAAGATACTCTCACTTTAGGAACTCCTGGTGTTATCAGGAGAACATGACACGGATATGAACGGATGTGATACATCATAATCCTATGAATACAAATGGGAGGCCTGTATTTAACACTTCAAGTGGTCAGGGATAGTACAAACCATTCAAAAAATGCAGATATGACTGCTCTGTTCAGGGAGTTTAGTTTCTAGTAAAGTACATTTGGTGTAAGGAAAGTAGGATATAGATCATAGACTTATTAAATAAGAGATCTTCATCGATATGAATCACAAGTAGTAGACATACGAAGTAACAAGCATAGTTTTGATTTGGCAATCAATCAAATCATCACGTTATCAGCTAAGAATAAATACAAAGTTTCTTAAACCCTAATAACTTAAAAGTAGAGGTACATAATGTTCTTACAAAATGTTCAATGAGTAGGAGTAGGTGTAAGGAGAAGTGATTTGTAATTTGGAACTTCGAATTGTAACTTGAGAAGTCTAAGAGTTATTGCCGTAAAGGATATGAGGGTGTTGACAGTGAATCTGCAGTACAATCCAAGACAATTGCATCTAACTTCGGAAATATCTTCATACTGTAACATGAAACGCAAAGAAGGAGATTTATTACTCATCACTTTAATTACTGTTCATATTAGCTATCCACTTAAAACATTACCAATCATCAATCGCTTTGAAGCACAGGCTCGACTGAAATTCCAAACCACTTCAGAGTTACTCTAGTCGTTGGTTTGAAGAAGTGGCCTCGAGCGTGTATTCTAGGAGAAAAAATCGAAGACATGACATGACTAAATATAAGAATAAATTGACATGGTCAACATTTAATGCGACAGCATGAAAAAGAGACTTACATGAACACAGAGTGGAGATAAGTTGCGTATCCAGCAAGTATGTGCCACCAAGCATGCAACTGAGTCAGAGGCTTCAATCCTCGAGGTAGTTTAGTCCGCAAGTTACTAAAATAAGCCAAGTTGAGATTATAATATTATTACTCGTGTTTAGGGTGTGCACTCTGTGCACTGCAGTCGAATTTAACTAGATATAACTAATGCATTGCTCAATACTGCAAACGCAAGACCTTTAGTATAGAAGGTTGTATAAGTAAAATATACCGAATGAAGAATTTATGTAGTAAATAACCACGCACGTAAGTTCTGCTCTGCCCTGTCATCGATCTATATGAAATAATAATTCTGAATATCTGAAACGCTATCATTTCTGTGGGTTGTTTGTGTCCAAAATTTGAGTACCAAGCCTCTACATTCCAGCCAGAGAGGAGGAAATGTGAATTATTATGCCTTCAATGATTTCATGCTACAGTATTTTCTGTAGCTCAATATAGTCAACCTGACTGCAAGTGCTGAATATTCAGTTTGCATGCCCAGAAGTATTCATTCCCGTCCATACACTTGTAAATAATTAATGAAAACTTTCTCGGGCGTATTGTACTCGAAACAGGTAGTTACAGAATATTATCAAAGCATTTTGATTCTTCTCTACTGCTCAAGTGTCCCATGAATAAATAAAAAATCTCGAAGAATCATTCACCTGCACGAACTCCTACGCTTTAGTCTCTCCCAGCGCAGAATATCAATAGTTCAAGTCCTAATCCTAATGGAAGGAATCTTTCTCCCCTCCAACGTGAACATACAACGCACTATTAATTACTTTGGTAGATGCACATTAACGAACATTTGATAAATATGCAAGTGATACGTCTTCATTTGCATTCATAAACTTGATGAACATATGCTACAGAGCACCCTATTTGCCTACACCCTTTTTCACTGTTCGTAATGCTTTATAATCATTATAAAAATTACTCACGTAATTTGAGGACAAAGCTGATTGTCAATATTCCACAATCCAAATCCCAAAGTGTACAGAAAGAATCCTGCGGACAGGAGTTTCGTGCATGTCCTGCATTGATTGTAATTGACTAGCCGCAAGTCCAAGGAAAGCACAACCAAAACCCCAAACCCATACATAACCTGAAATCACCAAAGCTTCCGTGATCATTCACTTCATTTCATCGTTGTAAGTCTTGTAAGAGTAGTCTTCCTCTAGCATACCTGATGAATGACGGGTTTCTTCATTGCCAAGTACAACACGGTGAAGAGAAAGAAGTATCCAGCACATATAAAGATAAGCGTCCAGTTGACTGGTCTTTTGGCAGATTTCCTTATTTCCGACAGTTGGTAGATTAATACGGTATTCCCGAAGACCATGGGGAGTTCATCCATAAGTTGCATCGTGTACAGCAGCGTCATATGAAATGCCCACGAACCGATTCCTACGGCTGAAAAATGATGACACAAATATACCAAGTTTCTATCACCAATCTCCATTCTCCAGTATCTCCGCGCTCTACTTCTTCGAGCAAAAATTCTGACTGATAGTAAATAAATGCATGAAAATCCATACCGATAATTGATGCCTGAGTCAGTAGATATTTCCTCTCCAAGCCGTTCCGTATAATCGCATATATCCCAAAGATAGGTGGAATAATCATCCCCAAGTTGCTTATGGTATTCCCTGATACAAACAAAGATAACCTCAATGTTTACAGATGACGATGACCGTTCATTAAGGCAGCCGATAACAGTTCCATTCCATATTTGCTACACTACGTGTGTGTGTATGTGTGCGCGATGTGTGTGAAGTGTCAAGTCTGTGCACACATGTGTACTTAAGCCACACAGGAAAATAAACGAGTTCTCCTCACAGGGAAAATGAGACACACGACGGCTGACTATAATGAATGGCAGTTAAACATAAAATTAATAGACACTTACAAAACTCGGCAATGAAGGGACTGACTTCATAGTTAATTTCACACCAATCCAGAGTAGCTGTGGGGGGACCCCAGAAATTCTCCGGTGTTGGAGGCATCACTGCTTTCCTTCAACAGGATACCCCGTGCGGCGATGCCCTGAAAACGAAACACACACGAGTTTAATAGGTACTGCTTGGTGGTTCTCCCCAGCCTCCGTTAATTGATTGAAGATTGTAAATGAGTTAATTAAACGTACTTTCTCCTGTGCTTTCTCTGGCAGTAGTGGGGGCGAGGAGGGGAATGATGTTGTTGGTGGCTGTCAGATGTGATTTTTGCAGGAAGAGTGATCAATGATCGGAGCGAGGAGGCGAGTGGTGGAGAGAGAAAGACATTTTTTGCTCAACTGAAAGTGGAAGAAGGGGAAAGTCTCTGTCCTCGTGCAATGCGAGTTCATCGCTGCTAAATGCTCAAGCGCCGACACAGAGAAAGACAACCCACAATTAATCTCCTCCACCAACACACACACCATTGTGTCCCGTAATCTCCTCCACATGACACCCAGATATTGCTTTCTGATCATCAACCTTTGTTTCCAATGGGCTCATAATAATAACATGATCACGAGATTGCAGTATTTAGTATTTGCCAGGGTGCCCAATGAACTCGCAGAGTATTAAAGTAATTAAGTATGGGTGATTTGGCATGACACGCAGGGTAAGAGATATAGCTGTAATGGATGTGTTAATAATTTACTGGTGTACATATATCTAGCCTAGAAAAGCTTGACAGGCTATAGGAGGAGATTATTTCTTAATTAAGACACAAGCTTTAATTCTTGAAGAAATAATAATAAATGGATACAAAAATGCGATAGACTGGATTCACCAGAATTCAAGAAATAGTCACGACAAATAAATTAAGGTTTTCACTACTACACAACACAGTAGAGAAAACTCAGGGCTTAGAGTTTCATTTAAGATCCGCACATCAAGCAGTCATCTTTGTTCTGAATGGAACACACCATTGCAGCTAGGTTTTCTTCTTCTTTACTTTTCAGCATGGTTTTATCAACTGTGAACTGAATTGCGTTTACTGCGGGTTTTGTTCGCAGGTAGTACATTCCAGTTTTCAATCCCTGGAAGCACAAAATTACGATATTGTAGTAATTGAAAATTGAACATTATAAGATGAATTGATTGCCATAAAAGACTTACTTTCTTCCAAGCATAAAAGTGCATTGATGTGAGTTTGGCAAAACTGGGTTCTGCAATGTGAAGATTCAGAGATTGGGACTGATCAATGTACGCCCCACGATCTGCAGCCATGTCGATAACATCTCGTTGAGAAATCTCCCACACAGTTTTGTATAAAGCTTTGATGTTTTCAGGTATTTCAGAAATATTCTGAATTGATCCGTTGCTCGCGATAAGCTTGTTCTTCATGTCAGCGTTCCAAATTCCTCTTTCGGTTAAATCTTTGAGGAGATGAGGGTTGACAATCTAAGTTTCAATAACATCAATATATTAAAATATTAACAGATAAGGCCGACTTTCAATAAAGAACACAAGCAATTGGTTGCTTTGTGGGGTTACCTGGAATTCTCCTGACAGCACACGCCTAGTGTAAACATTAGAAGTGTAAGCTTCAATGGATTCGTTGTTTCCCAAAATTTGAGCAGTTGAAGCAGTGGGCATAGGGGCCAACAAAAGAGAATTCCTCAAACCATGCACAGCAATTTTGGCTTTCAAAGCAGCCCAGTCCCAAAGGTCGGTAGGAGTCACATTCCACATATCATACTGCAAAATCTGCAGAAATAATCGAAATGTTAAAACTAGTGCTGAAGTCAATGACTGACACATCATAATCGTTTTGAAAGCTTACCCCTTTGCTCACAGGACAGCCCTCGTAAGTTTCATACGGTCCATCTCTTTCGGCCAACTCCATACTGGCTTCCAGGCTCCCATAATAGAGGGTTTCGAAAATCTGAATATTAAGTTTTTTTGCTTCTGGGCTATCGAATGGATATCGCATCAAAATAAATGCATCAGCAAGTCCTTGAACACCGATACCAATTGGTCGATGTCTCATGTTAGATCGCTTTGTCTGTAACAAATCCAATTTTGATTTAGTGTGAGAATGATTGTCGGAATGAAACTTTGTGAAATAAATCTGAACATACCTCAGGTACTGGGTAGTAATTAACTTCTATTATCTTGTTAAGATTTTTTGTCGCAACTTTGGTGACGTACTTGAGCCTTTCAAAGTCATAAGTGCGGTCTGGCTTCACAAACATGTTCACTGCTACAGAAGCCAAGTTGCAAACTGCGATTTCCTCTGGAGATGAATACTCGACAATTTCAGTGCACAAATTAGAGCATTTGATGGTTCCAAGATTCTGTTGATTTGATTTTCGGTTACACGCATCTTTGTACAACATGTACGGTGTGCCAGTTTCAATCTGTGATTCGATGATGTGGTACCACAACTTTTGAGCTTTGACTTGTCTCCGGTAACGTCCCTCTTTTTCGTACCTAAAATGTAAATAATATTGGTTAAGGCCGCGCAACCAATATTTACCAATTTATCCTTCTAGCTCAAAACGCAAGAGTAATCGTACTTCAGGTATAAGTCTTCGAATTCCTTTCCCCACACTTCGCACAACCCAGGTGAGTCCTTAGGACACATGAGACTCCAATCTTCGTCCTTCTCGACTCGTTCCATGAACAAATCCGGAATCCAAAGAGCATAAAACAGGTCTCTAGCACGATTTTCATCTTTGCCTGTGTTCTTCTTAAGATCCAAAAACTCAAATACGTCAGCGTGCCATGGCTCAAGGTACACAGCGAATGCACCAGGTCTCTAAATTAAAAATGTTATATATCAATCAGTGATTATTAGCCAAAAAGGTAATGAAAGGAATCACAACTTACTAAAATCTTCAAATTATTTTGTTAAAATATCACCCCGAATCTTACCTTGTTTCCTCCTTGATCAACGTAACGAGCCGTATTGTTGTACACCCTCAACATAGGAACGAGTCCATTCGAAGTTCCATTTGTTCCTCCAATGTAAGATCCAGTTGCTCGAATGCAATGAACATTCAGACCAATTCCTCCAGCACTTTTCGAAATGAGTGCACATTGCTTGAGCGTGTCATATATCCCTTCAATGCTGTCGTCACTCATAGTTAGCAAAAAGCATGACGATAGTTGGGGTCTTGTCGTGGCAGCATTGAATAGAGTAGGAGATGCGTGGGTGAACCATTTCTCCGACATTAAGTTGTACGTTTCAATTGCAGCATCTATATCTTCTTCATGAATCCCGACAGCGACTCTCATCAGCATGTGTTGCGGTCGTTCGACAACAATACCACCAATCTTAAGTAAGTATGACCGCTCAAGAGTCTATCAAGAAAAATAATAATATTGAGTCACACTTCTTTTCGTAGCAAAATCACCACTAAAATAAAATCGAGTTTTACTCACCTTGAATCCGAAGTAGTTATAGTTGAAGTCTCTATCATACACAATAGCTGAGTTGAGTCTCACAGCATGCTTTTCAATAATTCGCATGCACTTATCAGAAATCATAGGGGACTTCTTGCCACTCTTTTCGTCCACCAAGTTGTACAAGTCATTCATTACGTCTACAAACCAAGTGCAAGTCAAATTAATATTCAGGAACAAAAACCAAGTACAACACAATTTTAGTCTCCAACCGTACCAGAAAAAACTTTTTTAGTTTCCTTGTGCAAATTCGAAATAGCAATTCTGGCAGCCAACAAGGCATAATCAGGATGTTTAGTAGTCATTGTCGCCGCAGTCTCAGCAGCCAAGTTGTCCAGTTCCACGGTGGTCACTCCAGGGTACAGTCCATTTATAACCTTCTGCGTGATAGCGGGCGAATCCACGAAATCCATATTAAGCCCATAACACAGCTTCTCAATCCTTGAAGTGATCTTGTCGAAGTGCACCTCTTCCTGCCTTCCGTCTCTCTTCAAGACGTACATTTTCCTTACGTTCACCATCTTACTTCAATTTCCTGATTCTCTAGATTCTGTAATTAATTCAGCCGAAATTTTAGTCCTTTGTTTATTTACGAATAAAATCAATGAAATGTTTTCAAATTCTACCTTTCAACAAATGTAGTCACGAAGCAGTTGTAGCGACTACTTCACTTCAGAATCTGAGGTCCAACTTCAGCTACGTCGCAGAAGAAAGAATGATAATCCGACAGCTTTTGAGTTTCAATGTCCGTTGAAGGGGAAGTCAGAGAGCCGAATGAAGAGTCCTCCTCCACACGAGCGCAAAATTGCATTCGTTTTGCAATAAGCAACAAAGACATTTGCCCGGGATTATTATTGTTGTCTTTTGCATGTGCGGGAAGAATCGGGAGCTCCGGTTGGCGCACTTTCCCGCGCTGGCTGGGTCATGGGTATCGTGAGACTCCTCAGACTTTGTTCACCTTCCCCAACAGGAAACCCACGCTAAGCGAATAAAACTGTGTGAATGTGAAGTGCACGGAAGGAGAGCGACTTGTACTTGTTCATATATTCGCTTGCGGAATTCGAGTTTTTTGCACGAGAAGGAAAATGTTCAAGTTCTCATTCACATTATGTATTTATATATACGACAGTCTTGTATATTTAATGCTCATAAGTAGTTCTAGTTGTAGAGGATTATGTATTTGTCTGTCTGTCTATGTATGCACCCGGTCCGGTAATGTTGAATGTGGTATGTAGTCGTGCCGGCTGCTGCTACCGTTTCATTTTGTCAGCTGCTGGCTTCGCTTAAAAGTTGGGCTTTCTAAATGTACATCGAAAGAAGTTCTGTTTGCATGTTAGTATGTAGGTGAGGTTGGCATTGGAGTACATGGAATGGACTGTGTGTGAATTACACAGTTAGTTATGGTAAGATGGAATGGGAGCTTCAGTTTCGTGAAAAAGGAATGTGAAAAAGAGGTATTTCAAAGCGGTCTCGACTTTGGAGGAACAGATAATGATGGCTCTATATTCAGTTGGGTTGTTGACTATATTATAGTCATTCACTACTCTGATACGCTATTCACTATTCACTTACAGTCACCCTTTACAAAGGAAGGATGAACCTTTGGTTTATCAGGATCAGGATGACATTCCGAAAATCTAAATTCTTTTAGGTTGAATCATCATACTAGCATCATCATCACGAGTTTTCGATAGATGAAACACCCGTCGAGCTAAATAGATCAAACGAAATATCAAATATCCGTTTCAACATGCCCCATACATATTTCGATTTTGACTATTTCACGGAATGTTTCGGATACATAATAGATCCTACCATTCCTACTCTTAAGTCCTGTGAACATACCACCAGCCTGAATATATTTGCGAATCGTCCATGTACATTGTACTTTAGGAATGTATTCAGTGGAACGCAATTAAAATGACAAGCAAAATAAGTGATTAATTAACTGCGGAAAATATTCTGTGAATCACCTGAGGAATAAATAGGAAAGATTATACGTGTGAGCCTATTACGGTAACAAGGTGAGCCGTGAAGTATCCGCATTATTTTGCAGAGGAATTTGCCTTATCTTTTAAAGGATTACGTCAAATGCGTACAAATACTTTTCATAAACAAAATGAGCGTTACTAGCCACCTCATTTTTTGCAGATTCCTTGTTCATGTACGATGCGTATTGAGTACCAAGAATCATTTACTACGAGACTACGACTGCAACTCTACACTATTCTACTACTACACAACTACTTCAATATTATATTAGCGTTCTTGACGCTGCTACCCTTGTTGTATACTTGAATATTGACTATTAATTTAAGTGTAAGGTACTTGAAGCAAGCAATGCATACTAAGTGAACCCCCAGCCATCGTGTATGTTGATGAGGAGATGAACATGAAGTTGTACTCACTACGAAGAGTGCGTTGAAAAGTCAAGCAAAAAGTGAGTGCCAAAGGCGATGATAAAGAGAAGGAATAATAGGAATACTGAATAGGTTGTTCGACTTGATCTTCACCAGTTAGTTACAGAGTGTTCACAAATCTGTGTACGATAACACAGCAACTCTTTTACTATTAAGTAGAGCTAACCGATATACTGTGTGTGCATGCATTTCACCACATTCATGTTGTTCTGCAAGCTCAGCGTCATATTTCTACTGAATATTATATGCTGTGTAGCTTTGAAGAATACGAATGCGATAAAAAAGTGGAATGGAATTTGCTATTACAAGGCATCCATACAATGTGGTCGGCAACTGAGCAGTTGGACTGATTGAAGGATTATTTGGAAAACTGTGGTTGCATTCCATTTTAGTAGAATCTGAATGATCCCCAGTTAGTTTGCTCTTGGCGATAGTGTATCTTAGTCATGTATTTTTTTAAGAATTCTTGAATTCTTCTTGTTCAAGTTGGACGGACAGGACAGAAATTTTTGTGAATGCATACGCTGCTGCAACATACATTTATATTTTAAATCCGTATGATACTACTGAAAGGTAGTATAGAAGAAGGGATGAAAGGAAGCAACAGGCTAAAAAAGCTCCTACTCGTATAATATTCTCATGATAGGCAGGGTCGGCCTAACTCTCATCATCCTGTTTCAAGATCAGGGGACTCGAATTCTAGTTATGCTCATAAATTAATCTGATTTGCTTAATTTTTTGGAAGGTTTTCTCTGCACAGTTTTTTGTATGATTTTTTTTAAAGTTTGCTGCACTTAAAATTTGATACACTTCTTAAATTTTCAAAGTATAGATTCAGGATACTTTTTTCGAAAGACTTGCATTTTTAGTTTTAATTAAGTTTAAGCTCTTTAATTTCCTAAATTGATTTTTTGAAGTACAATACAAAGACTGCCGGAAAAACGTGTTCTTGTAAGTTTAAAAATAAGCACGAGTTATGTGAGGCTTAAAAGATTGAGTTAAAGTTAAAGTATTTTTGGAAAATATTTTTTAATGGTTGAGATATATTTTCAATTTTAAAAATTACAAACGATGGATATTTGAGGCTCAGGCAACTGATAAAACCAATGCTTAATGTATAAATAAAATATAAGTGTGGGACGGGGCCAGGACATTCCTGGGCCCAGGAGGATAGAATAAAAGTGCGTCCGTTGATAACATCGCCACCTTATGAAAGCTTAAGTGATATAGAGGAGGGGGGCTGTTGCATGCATTTGGTGGTATTCATTCACACACTGCATTTAGTAGGTTGGCTCGATCGGTTGTGTGTTTTACATTTTGCTTGTCCCTTATTTGTAGTTTTGGTTAAGGGACCACTTTTCCCTTGGAAATCGGCTGGAGTACGACAAAAAGTGTGAAGTTCGAGAGTGTTTTGTGTGTTAGTGAATTCGCATATTGCAAAATTCCACTTTAATTAACAGAAATAAGGAGGAGCTAGGCAAGAACAGCATATCGAAAACGGGTTCTTGCCTCAGGAATGTGGACGAATTTTTTGACTCAACGGTACGTATCCTCTTTAAATTAATGCCAATCTTGATAGTATTCTGAAAATAAATCATCACTTGTCACAAATTGAGTCACAATTCATATATTTCATTATGCTAATCCATGAGAATTTCTTATAGCGATGAATTATCTAACAAATATTAGACAGCTTAGCGTAATTTAATGATAAGCAAATTAAACGAAAGTTGAGATAAAATTGTATTTACATGTTCTAAATTAAAATAGAAAAGGTTAAAATAGAAAATAGGAATTTCGTGAATGACTATCTGTTGACGAATGACTCCAGGATGAGTCATCTTTCACTAGACACAATACGGGAAATATTTTCAGGTACCTTTTTGGTATTTTTTGCTTATTTTTACTTTCGGTCTAAACAAATGAGTGACTGACAGGTAAAACTTTTACGTTTTCTTAGGGATAATTGGATGTGTGTCTCGATGAGTTTACTTCATACAGTTATGAAGCTCAAGAACTATTATAATAATGCAGAGACTTTTTTATGATTCCCAACAAAAGTGCCAACCAAAAATTACTTTCTACTAATCCCTATCCACAAGGTTTTTGTCGTCTTCTTTGTCACCATTGTCAATTCTAATTGTATGTCATTAATCATTCAAATACACTTGGAATCATGGTGTAATGGAAAATTTGGGATTTGGAAAAATTAAGTCACCTTTTCCTAGCGCAAGTGTTGTGGAGTGAATGGAGTGATGCATTACGCTGAATAATACTGTCCACGTGAAATTATTGGTCGCACGTTTATTAGAAAATTATTTGGATATCCAACACTGAAAACGCACGTGTGAGAGTGATAAGATAGGAAGGATGTAATGAGCGATCCGAATTGCTAAGTGCTTTGGAATAAGCACTCAATTCTCAATTGAAGCAATAAAATGCGGGGTTGGTCTTCTATAAGTTTTATTAGAGTATTATGTTTATTTTAATTTAATTAAGCATTCAAAAGGTGGCAATTAGTGGAAGTGGTAATTTTATTCGCATTCCTTAGATTAGGAAGATAAATAAGAGCTTTGTTGGTTGAAAGCTCCAGGTTGTTCCTACTTCTGGAAAGTTTTAGGTTAGTTCTTATCAGTCATTATTCTCTGAGATCAACTGACTATGAGTATATGTTATCAAAAGAGTTCATACTTTTACGGGATACCGGTGGTGTGAGTTTATTGTGTATGACGAGTCAAACAAATCTATACTCGTAACTTTATTAGACACTGTGTGGTTTGGAACTTCGAACTAAAAATGCAAATATATCAAGTGTGTGTCGATGGAATTTGCTTATCTGAGCTACTCATATGGAATGGCGAAATATTTAGTAACTCAAGAGTGTTAATGCGTTACAAATCTACCACTTCGTTTGGGAACTATAAGATTTGTTATGTAACTTAAATATTTCATAAGTGTTTCATCAGTTTCAATCGTTTCCGCTCTTGATAAACTAATTGCTTCGGTCATCCGTTTTCAGAGAACTGCGTTGTGTAGTGTTTGAACAAATGGTTTTGAATTAATTTAGAAGTTTAATCAAATATTGGGCAATGTAACGTGGAAATATGGTAGTTAGAAATTGAATTGTATGCACTTGTTTTCGGTGTTTCGGAGGATACAAATGACAGTTGAATGATGATGACTGATAAAATAACATTCCAGAGCTTTTTTGTATGCATTTCAGTAGAGATAAAGCTGCAGGTTTAACAGATACTCGACTGCTCGAATCATCACTTCACTGATTACAAACTGCAAATGGTGATTATATATTTACCTTGCCATATAGCCCCCGATATTTCTAGTGTTGATATTTCTTTGGTGCTGATTTGTGGAACGATAATGTCGATGGAATTTGGAACAATCGAATAGTTACAAGTTACAACTGAAGAATAGAATGTGTAGGAATGCACAAAAGCAGATTGACGGGTTCAACTATTAAATTACCCTACTGTGTATGACATGACACTTTGTAGTTCAATATTTCAAACTAGATGTTTATGAAAGTTATTAAATAGAGACACATTCGATTGTTAGTTTTGAATCCATCAGAAAATATGTACGATCAGAATTCACAATGGACCAAATGTCAGGATGAATAATGAATGGTGCATGTCCTTCGTACATCAATTTTTTAATTGTCAATGACGCAAAGATTTGCATAGCCGGTGACGTTACTGGCACAAGTAAGAACAATCAATTAATCAAGCTTAGTTGCTGATGGTCTGGTGAATGGTGACGATAAACGTGGCCACGCACAGTAAATTCTTTATTTCCCTATTAAGAAAATTACAAATTTGCTAGTTGAAACTTACCAGAAGAGTCTACGTAAGAGTAAAAGTGCTTTCGTGACTATCTGCAGGAATTTATTTGACGCATATGGAAGAGTTATTTTGATTATATATTATTACTTGATGTGTTTGCATCAGCAAACTTGTGTCTTGACGATTCAAGTCCGAGAATAATTAGTATGTGGTACACAGTGTATAATCTCAAATTATTCATTATTATTTACTCGTTATAATCACAACAGCTGTATTCATAAAAGTGCTCGGTAAAATCTTATTTAGTAATCAGTCATTGGTCACAGTCACATCTCAGCTCATTGGATTTAAATGCGAACGAATAATTTACATTCATCTTGTACTTTGGTACACAGCTCGTCATTTTAGCAGTTAGTCTGATAGTTTGTGGGTGATACACAAAATCAATCAAATGTGATTCAGTGAGTAAACTAAAGTGAGATTCAAATTTAGTTTTGCATGTATGGAAGTTATTACATTAATATTGGACTGTATTTAAATAAATGTACAACTCATTGAATACAAACGATTCTTTGTGTTTGCAGCTTCCAGATTACCGTACAAACAGCCACATCATTCGTATGGCATTTGCATTTGGAGTGATTTAATGAGAAAGACTACTGTTCGCGTCAGATTGCAAAGTGAATCTGGAAAGCTAGAAGCTAATGACTGCAGAAGTTAACCGTGAGCCGTGTTGCAGAAAAGAAATTAGAAGAAAAGCAGATTATCAGTAAACGAGTAGAGATTCGGTATGGATAACATCTTGATTTCCTCTACGGAGGAGTTAAGTCCAGAGGACAGACTACTGCTGGCTTCCAGTAAACGACAAGAACCTCAGGGAGAGGAACATACGGGGAATTCCAGTTCGGATGTCAAGAGCAAAGATGGAAGTATGTCAAGTGGGGGAGTAGGAGTTCACAGTTTGCAGAGAACCAAGTCTAAAATCCAACCTCTTTCGTCGGACTCAGACTCCACCGATGACGAAGATGACGATGGAATGATCTACCAAAATGTAGGAGGATACCAAAGTGTCAACTCTAACTCTCTGTCCTCCAGATCAAGCCATCATAGGAACAGTGGTGGTCACCCGTGTAACCTGAGCTTAGATTCCAACTCGCATTCAACCTACAATACTCTAATAATTCATCATAACAATAATAGCTTACTCGCTGATACTTGGATGTAAGTCAAATTATGCCTACCAAAACCACTCATGAAACTTTCTGAATGACCGGTTGCAATACATTTTTATTTACCTATTTTAAAAATTATATTCCATAGACCGGCTAGTCATGAGTTTACGTCCCTTGCAACCGGAAGTAATCGCAACTCAACCAGTTCAAACCCCAGAAAGTCGCAATCTCCAACGAAAGACGGGCTAGGGTACAAGCACAGTCAGTCTGCCTCTGGTTATGACTCTCTGCTTACAACTGACAGTGGTTCAGCCACACATGAGCTGTCTGATATTCCTAGAGATTGCTTAGACCAACTGACTGTCTTGAAACATTTGGCGAAAGAAGTTCAGGTATTAAGAAATTACCAGTTTGATTTAAAATAACTTCCAGAATTGGAACTTTTGAAGTGAACTTGGAACTTTTTGTCTTTGCAGCAAGACCCAATTAGTAGTCCACCGAATTCGAAGCTTTTTCGATCAGCAAGCTTTTCCAGATCCCAACCCGATCTATCCCAATCTTCACCTATGACCGCGTTGCCACCAAATTCCAGCCATGATTATAGTTATTATTATGATCCACCTCCGCAACAAACTCCGTATTATCAGCAAGCCTGTGCTCAAAGAAAAAAGCAGCAAGCTAATGATGACAACGACGGGTCTCAATGTGTACCTTCAACATCCGTACAAATGCTGGAGATTTTAATGCGTGAAAACTCCAACCTTAGGGCAGAATTGGCCAATGCCAGAATGAAAATTCAAACCATTCATAAGGTATGTTTAAATTGGTGGCATCGAACGTAAATTGTTTACCCATGAGTACAGGAATTATGGCGTTCATCTGTAAATTATCGTCTCTATTTTGCAGTTGGAGGCTGAACTTACACGGTTACAGAAGCAACATTCTGCATTATTCGAGTCTGCAGAACGTAGAGAAAGTCTGGAAAGAACGGCGAGAGTAAAATTAAGTTCAGAAGTCAAAAGGTTGACTGCCGTGAATCGCGAGTTGATGTCTTCTTCAAATTCTTTGCAAAATCTTTCATCGTACTCCCTCGGCTCAGATGTGGAATCGTACAAGAAAGAATTAGCAAGGAAAGATCAGAAAACCTCTCAGCTTGTTTCGCAGAGTAAGCAATTAAAACTTGAAGTATAGGTGCTTCATTGATGGTTCACGAGACGAAATAACTGACCAACTTATGAACTTTTCTTCGCAGATAAGGACTTGTGTGCCATCAAGGAAAGACAAGATATTGAGTTGGCTGCACAAAGGGCAACACTTGAAGAGCAAAGAACCCATATCGATATTTTAGATAGTGCTTTGACAACTGCTCAAGGGAACGTAGTACGACTTGAAGAAGAGGTAATTTATTACAAGTACTGCAGGAGATTGAAGCATCTACTAAAATTCTGAATTCTAACTCCTTGGTTTTGATTATAGTGCCGTAGAAATCAGGAGTACGTGGAAAAGGTGTCACAATTACAAAGGGCTCTCTCCTCACTACAGCTTTCAAATGAAAAACGCGAACAGTCTGAGAAAAAGCTTCGCTCTCAGTTGGAGTCTGAAATAACGGATCTCAAACTCCAGCTTGCTTCTAAAAATGCCAATAGTAATCTCAATAGCAGTCGTGTGACATGCAATAATCCTAATTTACAGACTAGTAATGCTAACACTAGTAGTAATGCCAATTCATCACGAAATTACACCGCACCCCCGCCATATCCAGGTTCTGGAAATACCCAACAAGTACAGCAGCAGCAACAGCAACTTCAGCAGTCGAACGATATTGCACCTGAACTTCAAATACTCCAGGAAAAACTTCGTCTTTCCGAAGAAAAAATTCAGAGTTTAACATCGGTTGTCCAAAGGTGGGAAAACTTCTTCACAATGGACAGTCAAAATGATAAGACTCCTATGACATCAGTGTCAACTCCGAACACTCCAAATTCATGGTCCTCTAGAGGAGGAACACCCCATTTTTTCGGTAATGGAGGCAGTGGAAGTTCTTCTACGGCTGCCCTGGATGACCTCCCGTCTACTCAGAACCGTGCCACAGAC
This sequence comes from Isotomurus palustris, assembly GCA_034696625.1. Lineage (NCBI taxonomy): Eukaryota > Metazoa > Arthropoda > Collembola > Entomobryomorpha > Isotomidae > Isotomurus > Isotomurus palustris. The sequence continues at coordinate 20,159 of JAQGAD010000499.1, read as the reverse complement.
TTGGAATGGAAAATCAAAGAGCTGGAATCTCGTTTAGTGGAAAAGGATAATATGCTGAGAGTTCTCAACTATCAAAGTTCGCAGCAGCAGAAGCTCGCAGCCCAACAGCAACAAATGTCTCCTCATCTTTACTCCTCTTATTCCTCGTCTTCGTCTTACTTACCTGCAGGATATAACAGAGAGTCTCCGAGTTACACAGTTGCACAGGGAGTCCACCACCCAGCTCCCTTAAACCTCCACAGTCATCAGAATCCTCAGATTAACCACCAAGTCTCAGTTAGTTTGGCATCTATGATGGATTCCAGTAGAAGGTTCGGAATCGATCCCATGATGTTCTATGAGAAGGTTGGGAAATGCGAGTCTGAGCCACCCAGCTACGCGAACTTGCCACCGAAGTTAAGACTTGGAGGAAGTGGATCCAGCTTGGCGAAGAACTCCAATGAAAGTCTTGGGTCAGCGTGTCTGTCCTCGGGTAACGGAGGAACGTCGAACAACACCTCTGAGCCTGAGTCTGTGTCGAGTGATGGAAGCAAAGCCAAAAGTATTGATGAACAATTAAAAGAGCTTAATACCCAATTGTTGTCAAAGGTGAGTTCTGTCTATTTTTCCTGTAACAGCAATGTTGCAGCATGCCTAACCCATGATGACTCAATAACTAGTTTGACTGGTCCCCGTTGAACCACTAAAATCTAACGTTTGTTTTCCTGATTACTTTGTGTGTGACATTTAAACATGTAACCCACTTTAAACTTGATACAAAGATTGTTGCTCATTGTCCGAGTGTTTTTCCAATGAAAAGCTGGACAAGTTCGACTGGAAACAAACGTTACTTTTTGGTTCAAACAGGGAGCAGTTGGGCTGAAAATGCAATCGGGCCTTTGCTGTATTCCAGGATTCTCTAATCCAAGCACTGCAACGAGAAAAGGAAAAATACCCCAGCCATTATTGGAAAGTATGATTCCAATGAGTACCAGTCCCGGTTTAAGTAACGCCGTTATTTCAAGCGCTAATATGACAAGCACCAGCAACCCACCGTACAAAAAACACGTTCTTCCTCCACTGCCGAGACCGCCAAGTCAAGGATCCCAACAAAGTCAAAATCATCAGCAGCAATCAGTTCGAACCAGTTCGGGTCCACCTTTCATTTCTCCATCAGGGTCTAACTCTGCCTTGTGCAGCAGTCCTGGAGGCCCTGCAGCTGGGATCCCTCTGTCTTCCAGTGTTGATTCCATGCTTGCTGATTCCGTCAATGGGAAAAATGCATTGCCTCCTGGAGCTGGAGGAGGAAATGTCTTCACTCCTGTGTCCAATTTGCCGAAAGGCTTGCCACCAAGAAGCCCTGGAATAGCCGAATCATCCAAGTGCAGATCCCTGGAAAGAGATCAAAGAAGCAAATCTTCAAACGACAGTGGAGTGATGGGGAAATTTACATCCTTGGGGTATGACACCTCCAGATGCAAGAGTCTAGACAGGCGTGAGATGAAAGCACATTCAAAAGAAGCAGAGAAAGAAGAAAAGGACAAGAAGCAACAGAAGTCTACTGTGGGTTCCAAAGCAGCTTTTTTTGGTGGTCTGTTATCCAGGAAGTCTCCGAGTCCGAGCCGGAAGGCTAAAGATAAAACAGATGAAAAGGAGAAGGCTCATGCGAGCCCAAGTCAGAAGTCTGTTCGATTTCCGTTTAGCCGATCTGCTCAACAACACAATCATAACAATAGTACGAGTGGGAACTCAAATGTATCGAGTGAAAGTTCTTCTGCTGCTGATCAAGAAATTGACACTGAGTTTTTGGACCTCCAAGGAAGGTCTTCCCAGAGAAGTCGAATTTCTAAATGGACAGCTTCAACTTCAAACTTGGAGTCGTTACAAGAGCACCCAGGAAGTGGAGCAGACAGTCCTTGGGTTCAAAGACGAAGTGGTGGGGAGCCAAGTTCATCTCGAAAACAGAGCATCGATTCAATGCGATCTGCGAATGGAAAAAGCATATCGGATGAGGCTAACTCCAGCGATGAAAAGAAATGGGGAAAAATTGTGAAATCACCGTTTGGTTTGAGGTACACTTTTGGCAGCCCTAAATCGTGAAATAACCCGATTTTGCCGTTGTAGTAGCCGTAGTAGATATTTTGTTTGAATAGCGAATTCGAAATTCTTCTGAAATAATGAAGAACTTTTTTGGAATTCGCAAATTATTGATCACAAAAGTCAGGCAGTCATTTTTACGGGTAGAACAGCTAAATTAGATTTGGGAGAGCATATCACGCTGTAAGGATGTAAGAAACTGTCCTTTAAGATTTTATGTCCAAGTGTTTTTATGCGGAGGCTCAAGAAGTGTATTCACCAAACTGCTTGAAAGGAGAAAGGTAATTTTATGTAAGAACGAGTAGAACATACGTGCGCTACAGGATTTACTGAATTACACACGAGAAAGTTCTCCTCTGTCACTCCTCTGATGTTATTAATATCATTACTTAATTAGTCATTTACTATCAGGATGCACACTGCATGAGAAATCTTTGGTCCAGAAGTATATTTTGTTGGTTATGGTTTTGCAATGCTACCGGTTGGAGTAGTAGTCTGTTCGAGCCTAGTCTTTTACTCCACAGAGAGTAAAAAAGTTGCTTCAGGAACTGCAGAATGAGAAAGATATTTCAGAACGATTAAATATACTGGCTTAGTTTGTAACGGTACATGGAAGTACTTGGAAATATAGCTTTTTATTGAAATGTGTGTTAGAACTTTAGAACGAGCCGAATTTCACATACGAAACGATGAACCCGATAATTTCATTGAATGTTTACTTCCTGTGACTCCATTGTAATTATTATGAACTTATGTAATTGTTTGAGGAATGTTTTACAGTACAACCTGTTATTGATTTTGAGTCAAGATTTATTGGAACCGAAGCATATTAATTTTTACTAGAATTACCGCACTGCAAAGATTTTGTTATTAGACTTGTTATAATTGATGCGTTGGCTTTGGAGGTATTTAATGATTTACGTTTTATGGTAAGGGTTGTGTTGTTATTGCTGGTGTCTTTTTAAAGGAATTAACAAATATAAAATGCCAATTAATATTATAGTAGAAGTAGCTGGCTATAAGGATTGCGCCAAATGACCAAAACTGTAGAAAGCTAATATTATTAGTTAATTGTTGTTAATATGTTAATACTTGTACCCACAACTCGACTGCCTTGTATTAACAAACATGATATTGTTTTGATTTAATCTTATGAAAGGAAAATATAATAATCTCTCGCATAGTTTACGTAATAATTTTTAAAAAGTACCGATTAATCCAAGGAAAAGTGAATATTATGTTGGCAGCACTTGACAAGCATATTTGTCGACTGATGATGAGAGATAATGGAAAGAAAATACGAGTAAACTAAAATGGCCTTCAAACTGTGGATCTAACTGAATCTATAGACTAATAAATAGACTGTAGACTAATAAATAATACCTGTAGAGGACTTTGTTGTAAATTTATAGATACCATATTGGAAGTTGTAGGTTGTGTAGTTTTCTACATAAAGAATCTATAGATTATGGAAGGCAGTAGTGTATATGAATGAATATCGTAGTATTTTGTTTCAGTAGTACAGAACTTAATACACACTAATAAACAGTAATATACTTAATAAACAAAACTTACGTAACATTGATAATCTTAAAACAGACTGGTACAGACAAAAAAATGCCTTTATAGAATGTGCCTTATACAATAATGAATTATACTTGTTACTCCTCCACCCGTAAGCCTAAATTGTAAATGGTGAGTACATCACGACCTTCGTAGTCTATTTCAACAAAGTGGCTTACATACACTTAATAATTATGAAAATTCATATTATGACGTATGAAACTGAAAGAAATAAAAGCTCTCAAGATGCTACGAGCACTAAGAAATATTTGACCTCTCTTGTACTCACACATTTCTTATTCATGAGTCATTAAAGTTATGAATATTCAATTCCTACTTGTTTAGCTATGATAAATATAAACACGAATGGAGTGGTGATGCACAATTTGATGTCTCTGTAGAAGGACGAGATGAAAGGCAAGGTGAGATCTCTAGCATGGATGGATCTACCTACCTGTCTTACACACCTGAAATTAATTAATCCAACACCTGTCTCACTATGCCCCTAAATGAAACTCACAGAGGCGGGAAAAGTGTGTTTTTACTAGTGCAGGGCTTTCTTCCTGCCTCGCACATTGTTTTTGTGGAAAGCTGAATTTAAGTGAAAGTTGTAATGTAAGCCATGTGTTTCCGGTTTTGAGTTTTTGAAAAAAATGGATTGTTAATCGGAAGGAGTGGTTATCGCTGTTTATTGCTCGTAAACATGGCTCATACACTTATGAGCCGAAAAGGATTTCTGTTTCCACATAAGTTGTGTGTCACTGCGTTGTTACAACTGGAGAAAATCGCTGGTAGAGAAAGTTGTGTGAGCGTAAGTTATAAGTGTTGTTATCGATGTTCATCCAGTGGCTCTTCTGCATTTGGAGGGGTCCAGCAACAACAGAAAGTGACACCGTCAAAACCCAGTTACTTGAATGTATTTGACCGTGATGCAAAGATTTTGCAGAGAAGAAGAGCTGCTGTAGCTGAAAATTCGTCGGTGTATGACTACTTGAAGGATGAGGTAAGTAGGAAACATGAACTAATTATGTGATTCATGAATTGGTTGAATACATGGATGGAAATTCCTATTGCTTACCAGGTGGGGTTTGTTTTGGCTGATAGAGTGTTAGACATCAAAAGAGATTTAAAGAAAGTGTTGGATTTGGGATGTGGAAAAGGCTATGTCATGAAGCACTTAAATAGCGTAAGAAACTGAATGTTAAAGATTCCTAAAAATTAAGAATGGATTTGAGAAGCTTATTGATTTTCAGAGCACAGTAGGCTCTATTGTAGCTACTGACTCGTGTCAAGAGATGCTTGATCAGGCGGAAGTTCCTGAGGACGTGAAGTGTCAGAAAATTCTAATGGACGAGGAAGATATTGACTTTCCACCAGATACTTTTGACCTTGCAGTGTCAAGTTTAAAGTAAATGATTAATGATTGTTGTTCAAGGATGAGTGCATGGATGACGATTCTTCTTGAGTGCAACGTGCATTGGTATTTTTTCAGCCTGCATTGGGTGAATAATTTGCCGAAAGCATTTGCCAAACTTAGAGAGTCCTTAAAACCTGATGGAGCGTTTATTGGGGCGGTGTTTGGATCCCAGACTTTGTATGAACTCAGATGCTCATTGCAATTAGCAGAATTGGAAAGAGAAGGGGTAAGTCGAGGAATTAAGTGAAGCTAATTTCTGTATTTTCGGGAGGAATGAATTAATAACTTTCGCGTGTCTTACTTCATAATCAAATTTGCAGGGAATGGGTTCCCATATATCGCCGTTCGCAGAAATTAGAGACATTGGAGGTCTGTTAACAATCAATGGATTCACGATGCTCACTATTGTACGTAAGAGTCAATCGATACTCTTGATTGATTTGTATGGCAGTTAAGACTGATTGCTTGGTTATACAGTCACGTCACTGTGATTAGCAAACAAGCACTAGTATTTGTGTACGAAATTTTGTAGGATACACAGGAAGTGAAAGTCGGGTACCCAAGTATCTTCGAGCTCATGAATGATTTAAAAGGAATGGGAGAGAATAATGCTTCTTGGAGACGGAAAGTTAGAATCAATAAGGACACACTTTTTGCTGCCGGAGCTATTTATCAGCGTATGTATAGTCCAACAGATATTTGCATAAGACTGCATAAGACACTCATGACATGAGTTATGAAATTGCAATAAGCAGATTGTGTGTAGTTATGAATGCTATCTGCTTGCAGAAATGTATGGAAATGAAGACGGGACGATACCTGCCACCTTTCAAATAATTTACATGATAGCTTGGAAGCCTCACCCGTCACAGGTAATCCACTGAGTTATTTATTAAGCTGACTGCTCATTCATTCCACTCTAAATCAACAAAGCTTTCACTATCTTGGTTATTTTGTATTCGAAAGGAGAATAAGAATAATCATAATTATTACTTTCATTTCAGCCCAAGCCGTTGCCTCAACAGAAGCCAGAAGTTTCTTTGAAAGATTTAGATAAGGTGAAGTAAGCTTCAAAACTTAGTCCAATGATTTTATTATGTGTCAGTCAAACCACGGAACTCGAAAATAAACGTCAATTAATAAACGACCTTCTACTGGTAATTGTGCAGTAAATCAATCCTTCACGCTTTGTCACATAAACTTCATCGAGTAATCATTGAATATTGGCATTGTGTCTTCACCTTCACGGATATCGCACACAATAAATAGCACTGTCCCATCTATTTTATAATGCCAATAAAGATTATTTTATTTCCCTTCTCATCGGCTTTTGCACTGTAATTTCTGTATTGCTAACAACAAACAGTTTGTCACGTAATTGTATTATACTGACAGTTCATAAGCATCGACCGGCTGATGACAACAATAATCAAATTAATAATAGATTCTCTCCAGCTGCTTATACGTGTAAAAGCAGAACCAGGTACAACCCAATCAGTTATTTACTCTAAACACTGTTAGGATAATAATATATTATTATAGGGTCAGGGTTCAGTTAAGTGATATGATGTAAGGTAATTCATTCACGAGGTCCGCCCATCGGTACATCGGAAGTAGCAGTCCTTAATGACATCATAATTAGAAATATCCAATTAGCTCATCCTGACGCGGACAAATATTGCTCGGTCAACCTATATTCTATTTAACGTTAATCCTTCTATCTACAACTGGGTTAATTACTGTCATTCAAGGGTAGGACTCTCTTCGACAATAGTTAGTGAAGATGATTTTATAAAAATCCGACCGGTACGAGGACTAAGCGTAATCTTAGATTTGTTGCTGGGTAGAAGCTCATTATTGTCCGATTTATCCCCTCCAGAGCTAGGAATGGAGTTAGATTTAGTTGCTGTTACGTGCTTAAAACTAGAACTGCTTTTACTACTACTACTATTCGCCTCGGTTGGCGAAGTTTCATGATATTTTCCATCATCAACCGATGAATAATGTTGCAGTCTTCCTTTTCCGGAAGACGCAGAGGGAATGATAGAAAGTGAAGATGTAGAGGAATGATGATTATGGTTGTGATAGTGGTGATGATGACCATCTCCCGAAGTCTCCTCTAATGACGGTGTCTTCCGAAATGCACCTCTGTTTCTGGAGACAGGAGGAATGTAATAATTAGAACCTTGGTCCAGGCTGAATTGTCGCCTCAGACCTCTCACTGCTGGCCTCCCATTAAGCAGTTGATGAGCCACCTGATCCAACCGAAAGAAGAAGTTATTATTGTATAAAGGTGGATACCCAACTTTTTATCATATCACATTCATTTAGGAGTGTCTCAGTAAGAAAGATGAGACTCATTTTTCACGACCTCCATATCAGTAGAAATGTCGTGTGAGGAAAGATCTAAAAAGTTACTCGATTTGTACCTCCTCAGCAGGGGAAAGACACCGTAACGCTTCTCCTTGTACTTTCCCTACAGCAGACAATGGTTTTCCCGAAGGGTCTACGTGTAACGTGTTACTTCCTCCACTACATCCTTCTTGTGAATTAGACCGAGAGTCCCTGAAAGCAACAATCTCAGGTTTGAGATTAACTGAGGCTCCATCTCCTTCCTGCCGTACGCCGGTTCGGCCGTACAAGATCGATTTCTCATCCAGCCTAAACCAACACACATTATTTTCAATCTTAGGTAGATATCCTACTAAAGGTGACATTCAAATTGCTTTTCCTCTTTCTACACTTGTTTGACTTTCACTTGAACTAGCTTAACTAGAAATGGTTAACGTACCCATGAATCTCGCTGCATAGGTTCGTTCCAGAAATAGTTTAAGTGGACGCGAGAGGCAGAGAGGCAGCGACACGAAACAACGAGACCGATCCGCAAAAATTGAAAAATCCAATTATAGAATCAATTAAGTGAGCCCGTTATTAAATGAAGGTGTTGTTATAAAATGGAAAGGGGGAATTTTGAGCTAAATTAAAAGCGTGTTTTTTTGTTTGATTCGGGTTTCTTTCGGGTGAAGGGGAGCTCAAAGGTGGATTTGAAGGCATTTAGTAGTAGTTCCCAAGGATAAAAGTCGTGGGAAAAGTGAGCAATAGCGACACACACTTTATTTGACGTGCATGCAACAGTCGGGTATTCATTGAGGGTTGGCCGGTATTCAAGACTAAGGAAAGTATACGTAGTAAGTAATGGTTGGATGGAGAAAGAAAGAAGAAAGAAGTACTTCGTGGGTGAGTATATGTAAGCTCAGGTTTCGAAGAGATTGAAACTTTCTCTGTGTCGAGTCTTACCTTTCTTTGGGTGGGACAGGGAGCTCTTTATTGAATCCTTCTTTACCAAGAAGCCAGTATGTTGGCATTTTTCCTTTTCCTTTGATATCTGTAACACCTCTGCAAAGAAAATAAAATTGGAGATGTCTATCATGTTGGCTAAGAACTCGGCGTAGGAACCAGTCGAACCGGGAAGAATTCTGATATCTATTCTTATAGGTTTCCCAAAGTTTAGGTGAGCAAAGGAAATCTTGCTTATTTTCATACATGACTTAGCACATCGTAACGATAACCGATATATTTCGCAGTAGTTACTCCAACTCCAAACTTACTACAGGAATAGGCCATGTCGACCTGTACAAGTGACTGCATCGTCGAATCCATACATAAGGATCTCAATTTGACGGAAGTTTACTCTCTGAAACATTATCTTCTGTCTTCCGAGGAAAGAAAGAAGAGCAATCTCATGTCCCCCAACTTCTTCTTGGAGAAGGAACGAAAGATCTGCTTATTCAGTCTCTCATTGTATTTCAAGACACAAAGAATAGTTTCAAGGAGTGCGGAGATGACAAAGGTTCGGAGATTACATATGACGAAGACGTAGAGTAACGAGTAAGGAAGCCTACCGTGTGTGACTTTTACTTTTGAATAATCTTATCAAGCTTACCTATATTCTATGTGATAGCCACCGATGCTCTCAAGTTTGGATTTGGTATTACACGAGATGTGAATCCGCCAAGGAGCCCCTGCATATTAAGAAAATAAAAGTAGATGTACATTGTTTCTCTCGCTTTCACAACAACGGAAATGCGAACATAAAGTTGGAGAGTTGTTTGCCGTGCAGGAAAAAGCCCGTGTGTTATGTGACACGTTGACAAGTGACATGGAAAGAACTTTTTCTGTCGAATTATGTAAATAGTAGTCTCATGGGGTATTATGGAGTATTGACTGTGTATAATGCTACACGTGTATCGAGCTGTATTGGAACATAGGAGTATGATTGGAAGTAACGATGTTACTTACCCGTGGACTCCATCCTGGACGCGGTGTTCACAGTGTCTCCAAACAAACAATACCTCGGCATGGTTAGTCCAACAACTCCTGCACAGCAGGGACCTGCGAAGTATCAAGAAACACGGTGGATAAATTGGACTCTGGCATCTTTATCTTTAATTAAACTATACATATCCAAGGGAAATATCACAATTGTGATCAGGACAGCAAGAAAGTCATTTTGTTGATCAGAATCTGAGGCAAGAATTCTATTCGTACGATTCTTCTTAAGTGAAGCCACATACTATAATATAAAGCCCATTCACAATCATGGTATGGATTACACACTAAAGTGGTTTCATTGTAGTTCTTCCACTTTACTTTCTCTTTGTCCCAAAATGAAGCGAGAGTTCGAATAAAACTTTTTGCTACAAACGCAAGTATACGTATGGCTATGTATTATGTTACTTCATCCTTCCTTCCGCACTTACCCGTGTGAATTCCAATTCTGAGTCTGAGAGGTGTGTATGGTAAATGTCGAATCCGGAACTTTCCACTTTCATATAACAAATCTAATGCCATTGTGGCTATCTGATCAGAATGGTCGGGTGACCTTACTGGTGCCCCGCCTACCACCATGTATGCGTCTCCTATCGTTTCAACCTGTAATTAAGCAATTAAACTTTTATCCCCATTTCACCACCAACTGCAGCAGTTCGTGCATACAATCAGGGTCTTCAAAAAAAAATAATCTCTCTTGAGCAGTAAACGACCACTCAAGACTCAACAACACACGAGAGGTTCTTCATACCTTATACACATTGTAGTCGTTTATGGTAGCATCAAAGCAAGTGTAGAGGTCGTTTAGTAGGTCTACTACTTCAAAAGGTGTAGAGTAAGCAGAAATTGTAGTGAATCCAACAATGTCCGAAAAGTAGATAGTCACTTCCGAGAAATCTTCGGGATCCACGGGAAGCCCAAGCTTAAGTTTTTCAGCAACAGTGCTTTTTTACACACAGAAAAGGACAGAATTTTATTACGGAATGAAACCGATGTGGAAAGTTAAAGTAGAAAACGTAGAAAACTACTAGAAAAGACTTTTGAATACGGATCTTTGTCCAAGCTGAACAAATGACTTGAGTTCGTAAACCTAATGCAACTTTTAGGTAGTTCGTTTTGTAAAAGATTAATCCATTAAGCAGATTTAGATTAAGCCTCTGTACCTGGGAAGCATTCTGTTGAGCAGTTGTTCTGTCTTTTTCTTCTCCAAGTCCAACTGTTCAGTTCGTTCCCGGATAAGCTCTTCTAAATTGTTACTATACTTTTCCAGCATTTGGAACATTGTATCCACTATATTGGCTTTCCTAATATAGGAACAAAACACACTCTTTTTAGATGGCAGTCTCCTCGTCTAAATTCCAGGAGAAAGTACAAAATGCTTCAAAGCTGACAAAGACGGAGAAAATAGAATCAAATATAATCATCATCCTATGATTTCTCCACAAGGACATTGCATTGTGTTGGAAAGAAGGATGGAACAAGTTCTTCCGTATCGAATTGAATGGAAAGTTTGTGAATGCTGTTTTTACTTTATTGTATTTTTGTGATCTATTGTTGTGTGTCCTAATCCGTCTAGAAAGCAATCATATACTTTCATATTGAAGCTATTTCTTCAAAAAGTGAGGGAGTCTGCAGATTGAGTAAGAGGTATTACAGTGAGGTTGCCAGTAAAAGCTTACAATCAACTATTTCTACGTTAAGCTTTCACCTAGCAAACATTATTTTCACGAAAAGGCAAAGAGTTAAATTGTTATCGCTTCAACGTGATGGCCTATACTTCAATCCATTCTTATATTCTACAAATAGAATGTGCAGATTTGCTGTGGACCAAAGCAATCAATACTTTTTCACTTTTGCACGCCACCAGACGATGTAGACCTTGATGGTGGTTAGTCCTAAGAACTCAAGAGCACGAAGTTACTGATAAGATTTTTATTCGAACGGATACTAGCTGCCGTGCGACTGGTAGGTTTCTACTACCCGTGTTCTCCTTCCACTTGTGACTTAGAGTGTGTAGTAGTACGAGCTAAACATACGTATATAGAGTTGTATTAAGTACATCGGTGTTTTATTAAACCACAATGAGTGTGTACTATATATCCCACAGAGTGCCAGGATCAAGCTGAACTACAAAGCTTAAGCCAGTGAGCATTTGGTTCAGTGGGTGCTTGACAAGAGAAGGGCGATTTTTTTCTTTTTCTAGGAGAAAAGAATTTCGGATTGAAATTGAAAGCTGTGAAAAGCAAAGAGCTCTCTTCATACTTCAGGTTGCCTTTAGGATAAGTGAAATAGAATAGTCTGCCCATATAGCGAGTAGCTTACAGACGGCCTTGAAGTAGTAGCAGATTGGGTTGTGTGTGTGTATGAGGGACGTATTTTCGTTCATGGATTTAAAATTATATAGATTATTGAAGACCTATATTATGAGGTCTAATATTCACTTTACTCAACTATACTTTAGCCAGCATAAACCGAACTCACAGAACCAAACTATTGGAGCATGGAGCGCTTGTAGGGGTGAATGCAAGCTTAGGAAGCATTCTGAAAACCAGAAATAATTTTCTGTCATAACTGGATAGCTGGAATGTCACAATTCCAGATTGGCAATAAAGCTTAAGCCAGTGGTGCAGAGGTTGCTCAAAGTAGCATTTTTCCTGAATGCATGCTTTCGGAATGAGGAATGAGGTAATACTCATGTAGCTGCAAAGAAACCAAGGAGAAAGTCAAAACAACACGGAGAAAGGAGAGGGGCAATGTGCGACGCTTCGATTCGCTTGTCTTAGGCTATTCAATTAACCCATAGTTCTTTCGTATTTCGTAGGCCCTTCTGTATAGGTATTAAAGCCGCAAGTAGAGTAGAAATAAATCCAATTGCACGACAAATGTTCATACTCATCAGACAAATGAAAGAAATCCTTAATGGCAGATGTAACGAGTCGTGTCAAAGGTTAATCTAGGGCACAAAAGAATCAAATTAGTATTTGAAGTCCATCCCACCTGCCGTGATTTAATGTCTTGAAGAGGTCATGAATGACCATGAAATCCGGTCGCATGTCTGGTATTTCTGCCCAGCATTGACGCATTATATTGATGGCCTCAGGAGGAGCCGCACCTTTGCTCACTGACGGTCGGATTAATGGTGGAGGTCTTTTCACTTTTTCCAGGATATCTGTTGGTTTCAATATGATACATTGAGTAATTCTATACTATGTCACAACAGTCAAAGAAAGGTCTCCAAAAAAAGAATTAATTTTAGCTAGAATCTAGAACTATCCTTCTATATAGAAAGGAAGAAACTTCCTTACACCGCGGACTCCGTTCCTATCTCAATCTAGGGCCTTATCGACCATTGAGCTTCGTTGATCTCCCATTGTATTGAAATAAATCGCACTCTCATCGCCAGAAAAAAGGTGTATTCATTTCTTTTCTATTATTATATCTCTCCTATTCCCCTGAAGTAAACGGCAACAGCTCAGCTATAGACTTCTAGCAGAGAGTATCATTTTATGAAACTTAAGAGCAATTCAATTACGTTAAGTGAACCATAGTGTGCCTGTGAATGCACCATCGACTGTCGAGCAGAGAATTCGATACAACTGTGTGTGAGTTCGTAATAAGATTGAGTTTGTATATCTATGCCCATCAGTCTAATAGTTTTATGAGAATGAAGGCCGTTGAATGGAGCGTAGTATAATATGGAATAGATCAACACACACGGAGCGATTCGGATGAGATGAGACTTTGTGATAAATCCACCTTACCTTCGGCAGAAAGTGGTAACATGAAATAAGGTTCTCCGCGGACGAGTAGTTCTTGCATGATAATGGCGAAACTGTATACATCTCCGGGTTGAGTTCCGTGCTTTCGCAAGTTCTCATCCCGGAGGAGTTCAGGTGCCGTCCACAGGAGTTCTGTAAAAAAAAATACCAACTTACTAATTGCTTAATCCACACAGGCAATTTCTACATAAATTATGCTACACTTCATGTTGATATGAGCTTAATCCATATTCCCATGAAACATGAATCTTTTGCGGTTATTAGTCTTAACTCCAACTTCATTTCAAGAGAACTACACCGCTGTTTCATAATGAGACTTGAAAGAGGTTTGACTTTGTTTTCTTTAGTCAGAACGAAGATGGAAAATGCGGTTTGTTCTTGTTTTTGAGTTAAACAGCATGAGCAAACATTACCGACAGAAATACATATAGTCGCCTATCTCATGTGTGCGTGTGGTTTAGAAACTGTACAGTAGACTCAAGAATCTAGTTCACATTCACAATACAAGATAAGCAACAAGGCAGCGTGGACTTCAAAGTTTTCCTTACCCTTAGGAGTTCTTGGAGTAAGTGGGATTCCTTGTGTGTGATGAAAGCTTAGTATTCCGTAGTCAGTTACTTTGAGTACCCATCGGGCATCTATTACGCAATTGTAAGAGGTTAGAAATCCATGCACCCGGACTAAGCTTGAGTGCAGATATCTCATGCCCTGGAATTAACGTAGAGACAAGAGTACATTATTAATGTCGAATTAATGGATAGACGAACATGGCATAAAATAATAATATTCTTTCGTGTGCCCATACACTTAACACAGATTATATTTTGGGGAGATTGTAAGATGATGCATGAAAAAAGTATGTTATTATGCTGAGTCAAAATTGGATCTTTCTGGAGTACACGGTAATCCTATCATCACACGGTTCGATTCATATGGCTAAATCTTCTTAATCTTGAAGAAAAAACATTTTCCATCAAGTACGGGAGGGAAAGTGAAGGATGAGAGAGGTACAGGGAAGCAGGATGCTTTCACCACGTAATCTCAACGGAGACGGAAGTTAAAAGCCCTTCCAGCAAACAGCAGCCCTTTCGTTACTCCGGATTTTTTAGGGGATTTCACTTCTCGCCTTTCTTCGCTTTCCTGTCTCCCATTCCGGAGTGTCACACGCTGTCACAAAAGCGTCCAGCAAAAAATACACAACCTGATTCTGAGCTTATTTTTGTGCAATTTATTTTTCCCATTAGCACTAAAGTAAGTAAGAACGATAATATATCAAGTTTTAAGATTGAACTTGCGATCGATGAGATGGGGAATCGATTATGAGACGTATCAAAATTTAAAGTCAACTTGGACCCTTCCCCGAATTTTGGAAAATGTTTGTTCAATATTCTAATGAGTAATTTATCCATTGAATAATTAGCCTTGTGTTAAATAATAATGAAGTTAATTTATTATTTGCAAGATCAGGATCGATAACATGGGAAACTGTGACATGAGTCTTAATTATTCTCTTTCGCTTATCAACATTATGTCTGTTCTTGTGTGATAATTCTGGCAACGAATAAGGTTGCAGTCTGCAGTGAGGTGAATTCACCTTTCATAAGACGCTGACAGATCTTAGCTTAAATTCATTTCATCTTCAAAGCATGTCAGAATGAAATTCGGGTGCAAGGGCGTTTGAGATTTAACTTGTTTACGTTCCCTGCCGAAGATCAAACACTTTGATGTCTGAGTGGATGTTAAGTTCAGTTCTATTCATCTAATCAGGAGGATGATTGAAAGTCGGTCGATTTTTTAAATCGAATGTCGCTGTGTTCAATCACACAGTGGTAAGTGTTGAATGTTGAAGTTTATGCAGTATTTTTTATGAGATAACATGTAGCAATCTTTGGATTTCTCTCAAGAATAATTGGTTTTTGAGAACGAATAAGTTTATATACATATTTCACTTCGCGTGACTTCTATAGGGTTTGAAATAGCTTGCACTTTCTTACTATTGCTAGCTTCTATCCACCCGTGAATTCGTACTTTCACAGCAGAAAGCAGAACAAGTAAAATGTAAACTTGAATTCGATTTCCTTGCTCCACCACGCCAGGCCTTCTTGCTCTCCTTGTCCCTAACCTAACGCTGGAACCTTTTGTACAATTGTTTTTACAGTTAAATCATAGATCCTTGATTGGTCCTTGAGCCAGGCTGACTAAGGGATACATCATCGAATAGTGAGACAGATGAACCATACAATACCATTCCGTTAAAATTTCTCATGATTGGATGTAATTTAATGAATATCTTATTAAGACTAAATCAACAATTTGATCGAAATGGGATTCTATGCAAAATGAATGGGTCCCTGTTTTTGTTTCATTTAGCAGTGAAACCTGAGTAAAGAGACAAAGCTGTGAATAGTGAATTTGTGACGCGAATAGGATGTGAAAGTCATGTGAGGGAAAGAACACATCCGCTGGGAAAGCCACACGGCGATGTAAGTAGATTTGTTGGAAATTGTGCGGTATACGATATTCTGTTGAAATTGTGTGTGCTAATCGTATGCATTCAGTAGACAAGGGGAAAGCATTTAGTTCGTATATTATGCATTTTGAATAACCACGAAGAGATGGAAGGATGGAACAAAACGCCAGTGAAGTCCCAGATACCATTTTAAGCTTGGCTTACCCGAACCAAATCGGTGAGGAGAGAAAGTTTGAAAGCCCAGTCAAGTTTGATATCCTGTTGCTTGATGACATCGTGTAATGAGCCTCGGCTGCAGTATTCCCATACCATGGATGGTATTCCGTCCGTTAGAAGTCCTATCAGAGCCACCAGGTTTTCATGCCGTAGTCCATGGACCTACGTAAGCACACAAGCCATAAGAACTGGGAAACCACGCAAACCGATTCCGTTTTGAAAATAAGCGACACAAACACAAAATTTGACATTAAGTATACTCCACATCCACACACATGTCTCTACTCATTTACATAAAATTTGAATCTGCCCTGTGAAGCTGAAAAACTCTCTCTCTCTCTCTCTCGGTCGCTTAGATTCAACTAGGACCTTCTCGTAAGCACAACCAATGAAGTTTGTAAAGTTTAGTGTGTCATTAGCTTCACTTTCAGACGGTTCTTTGGAGATAATTGTATACTTTAGCTACTTTAGCACTCCCAGACGCTCTAAATCGTAATTGTTAGGGAAAGGGCAAACTAACTTGTTGCCTCTTCTAATCTCCTCACACACAGATGTGGTAGAAGATTGTAACAAAGTAAGTGGGAGCAGAAGTAGTGTCGACTGTCGACATGACATAAGCTGGATGAGACTACATGACTATGTTATTTATTATACTGGAAAGAGCAAAGATGTAAAGAATTATCAAAAAGTACATGGGCAGAATCAATAATCTCTTCGTGCCTGTTGTAGACAGTCAGCAGGAGGTTGCATGGTCATAGTGATTTAGTGACATTCTGTTATACCGAAACTTTGGGTTGTTTGTACTACGTGAGTCTTGACTTTCAACGTGAGCAGAAATGTGAAATATTTTGGGAACCAAGTCTCTTTGATGTAACAGGATGAGCAGTGTATCAAAACCTGGAAATCTTATTAGGGACTGCATAATGTTATGGCTTTTATCCCTTCTGCCCTTAACAGGAGATTTATAGGAGGAGGAAACGAATGATGGTGGTATGAAGTTTGGAATTGAAACTACTACTTGTTGTTCGTGGAAATAGTAAAAGGTAGCAGTGAGGATACCAGCAGCAGTCCTGTGTAGCCTGTAGCCACCTACAGATAGAAACTATAATACAAGTTGACAACAAGAACAACTGCCCTCCAGAATAACAGCACACGAATAATGAAATTTCAATAATTGAAAGTTACTTTCCTTCATAAACAGGATTTACAGAACCTATAGAAGCAGTCAAAATCAAATCTGGGTATCTCTACTTTCTACTTCGGTAGTTCTACTTTCACTCTGATAAATGGTCAACTCTGTTCTAATGAATGTGTTTGCCACACTACACCGCTAAACTGCGTTGTATTCTGTGTTTGAGGCTTGAGGTAGTATCTCTCAGTTAAGACTCTAGTGGAGTCGAGTGTAGTATTGCAAAGAAACGAAGCATTTGTCGGAGAGAGAAATTGAATAGAGAGAAGAGATAAGGCCAGGGATGTAAAAGTATTAAGAGGAAAGACTGAGATGGAAGTGAAGAAGAACCATTACTTACCGTTTCCAGCACATTCATTGCTTTAGCTTTAATCTCAAAAGAGTCGGATGGCTCAGTGAGCTTCCTTACGTGAACAAGATCGCCCTAAATTCAATAGAAATTTAAAGCAAACATTATTTACTTATTTCTTTCTTACGAGATTTAATCATCTTTCTCCAAGAGTTCGAACTTCCAACTGATTAATTAATTTAGACGCACAATCTAAATTAATCAATAGACTATTACTACGTTTCCAAGTTCTACAAGAGTACAGAAAGATATATCTATCTACAAAATTAAGTCAGACAATTCTTTCCAACAGTCTGCATACTTCGAAATGAGCTGAAACGTGGCACGAGAAAATACTGACAGAAGATAATCAAAATTCTTCACATCCAATCGTTTAAAAGTCAAGGTTAGACTTGCGAAGTTCAGTAACACATAATGTACCTTATATCTCGCTTGATTCTCATACATAATCATCGAGTCATTGTTCTTGATATCAGCAATACTTAATCTCTTCTTGAGAGTTCCAATGGATCCTTTAAGTAGATCCGGTTTCTCACCGGGATCGTCCAAACTAGGTGCTCGTAAAAACCTTTGACTAGCTGCAGCGTGGGACTCGAGAAGCCCACCACTGCTGGCAGTTCCAGTCCCACTTCCAGCAGAGCAGAGGAGTTCTCCATCAAAGGATTTTGAGATCTGAACAGGGAAAGAACCATCATTAAGGTTAAACATATAGGAGAAAACAATTACATCTTCCATTATCCTTATCAATCACTATAATTCATGACAGCAGGATAATGGAGTAATAAAATGTCACACGAGAGACAGAGTTGCTGATTCCTCAATAAACCCATGTGAATGTTCGTATAGGACACACTTCTGAGTTTCCATTGTAAGAAAACGAAGGCCGATTAGTCGAGTCGGAGATGGCACACCTTTCTCTCTCCTGCAAAATGTTACATACATCCACACAAGCCAAGGAAATGCTTGAAAGGCCACGAATAGAGAAACCTGAGCACATTGAATGCCATACCACACCAAACGCTTGACACATCCTTACAAATCTACTCTCTGCCTTTTCATTCCTCTTGGACTGTGTCACATTTACCACTTAAGATCTAACTGACTGAGCCATAAAGAACGGTACCTTTTTATTGCTGTCATTATTGGAAACGGGATATGTTCCGAAGCAAATATCACGCGAGGTGAGAATGAGTTTGTACGGCCCTTGATTACGGATTCGTGGGACCAGAGACTTCTTGTGACTAGTGTTGGCTTGCATGTACAATTGATTTTGATATCTTTCCCTGGAAATTACACACACACATTCACATTATTATTACTTTACTACGATATTCACATCCCAAGTATTGGGTGGATTCAAATGTAAGCTTTTCACTGGAAGGAAGTGAACATTAGGGCTTTTGTCAAATAGAAAAACTCATTCAAGAGGAAATTGAAAATAATTGGGAGAGCCTTTTCGACACAGCGTATCACGTAGAAAGTTGGTTACGCTTGTTTGTGGTGGAAAGAGAGGAGAGAAATGTTGGTGAAAGTAAATGAACCCACCACAGCCCGTGTTGGTCACAATAGAAAATAGAAAGTGGTGATGATTTGATGATGGAAGGAGTGTTTAATGGGAGTGGAGTCGAATATAAAAAAGAGTAAACACAATAGACACTTCTTTTTACGATTAGGATTAAATTCCCAGCTCACCTTGCGTACAAAGAAAGCCCAATGATGGATCCAACCACAGTGACAGTTAGAACGGTGGCTCCGATGATTTGCAACCATGATACAAGTGAGTCTCGATTTCTCTCTGTGAAACACCAGGAGAAACTAGCATTTTCATTAACTTTTCTAATTGCTTTCTAGACTAGAAACAGAACTGTTAACTGGCAGAGTTGTTTGTTTGCACAGGAATTTAGACCGAAGTGTCCACTTCCAGAGCTGACGACTGACGCGTGTGCAAATGTTGTTTAAACTGAATTAGAATCATTTAGCACATAAATATTGCATATCAGTCGCACTTGTTAGAGGGGCTCTCGTGTGTTTCTTATTGAAATTGGATAAAATATGAAAGTGTACATGTGCAGAGGAAAATAAAGGAGAGAATAAATTAATGGTAAGCAGGGAAAGTGGTCTAATGTCAAAGTTCCAGTTCAGTGCCAAGAAGGGAATTGTGTAATGCAACTGTGTGAATGAAGCCAGTGGCTGTGCCTTTTTGTAAAGCAAAGTTAAAGAATTCTGTTGGCGAGTCTTAAGTTTTGCCTAAATCCTTTCATGTATTGTTTGCTCCTTGTCACACTTTTGACTTTACTCGAAATAACGCTATGCTCCTCTGCTCTTGAGCCACTTATTAAGGTAAGCAAGGCCGACTCTGCCTCGAGCTAACAGCTTATAAGAGTTAAGCTCTTGCTTCCCTCGTCAGCAGCATTTCTATGAGTTTTGTTGCCTTAATTAATTCAATTTCGGTGACTTTCTCTGGTTTAAGAATGACTAGAATGATGTGGTTGTGTTTGAGGGGTGGAGTTTAATTTCGTTTTCTAGAGTTAAAAGTAATTCTGTAAGACACAGTTTGAACTGAAAAGTTGCACTATTTTGTTCTTATAAATGTACAGAGCCATGAAGAATTATTATTACTGCATTCGTACCAAAATACAGTGCATGCATATTTTACCCTTCTTATTGCTTTCACCTATTTTAAAAAGTTTCAGGTATTACACGAATAGTGTTCTTTAAGCCATACTGTGTATGAAATAAGACGAGAAGAGAATTTTTTACAAAAAAATTCC
>JAQGAD010000498.1:0-37037 GCA_034696625.1 Isotomurus palustris | reverse complement strand
ACAAGCAATCAGCAAGTTTCAAAATTATGTGTAACCTTTGATGTAACATTTTTCTCTCTTTAGGTAATTTTAGAAAAGATCAGCACCAAACCTTTTACAACTATGACATTCAATGAGGCTAAAGACTTGCTTCAGTCGAAAGCTAAATCTAACGTTCTCGAGAGTAAAGGACTGAGTAGGGAACAGGAACTGACTCTTGTTGAAAAACTCAATGGTGGAATTCCAATTTTTGTAATAGATTGGCCTAAAGAAATCAAACCATTTTATATGAGAGAATGTGACTACAATAATTCCCTGGTGGGTTACATTTCAATTTATATAAATCATTACGTCATCACTTTATCTGTATTTACAAAATTACAAATATTAATTTTTTTCATTAGGTGTCTGCAGTCGACCTTCTTGTTCCATCTGTAGGAGAATTGTGTGGTGGAAGTTTGAGGGAATTTCAGCTGGAAAAGTTAAAAAAACGCTTAGCAGATTTAGACACATCAGGCAAGCTTTTGAACTCTCTGACGTGGTACTTAGAACTAAGAGAATTCGGGGGAGTTCCAAGTGGAGGTTTCGGATTAGGATTCGATAGGTTGATGTTACTGATCACGGGTCAAAAAAATATTAAAGATGTGTCTCCGTTTCCTCGGTGGGCACATAGTTGTATTATGTAGCTAGTCTCAGTTAGTATTGAATAAAAAAGCAAAGAGCAAATTGAAAGATTCAGTTACTATAATGTGCAATGAAGCTTTACCAGATTATATGTTGCAAAACTGCAAATAGTTATCACGTCAGGGAAGTAATTTTATGTGAGTTGCATGAATGACACATGGTGAATATTTTATTTTTATCTGTGTTTTTTATTCTTCCACCGAAAATTGTCGTGTATTAATTAAAGGGTGTTTGTTATCTTCTATGACATTTCCTTGTGGTTCTCCAGAATCGTTTATTGCATTACTAGATTCCTCCTTTTGAAATTTACTTTTCGAGCTTGTTAGAAAAACGGTAGCTTTACTTGACTTTTTGCTTTCTGCGATTCCCAGCTGGTCCATGTCTCTCTGGCGAGCTTGTTTCCTGGCTGTTTCCATTTTATCCAATACATGACTGTCGGATGCTGATTTCTTACGGTCTTTCTCAAAGTACGAAAAGTTCTTAAAACAATTCGACAATATTTTTAGCTGCTAACTCGAATTTTTCAAAATTTGTAAATTGTCATATTTTGTACGCTTACAAGAGAAAATACCCCTCCGAGCAAGATTGCTTTATCTTCAACTGTCATTTTAGTTAAAAATTGGATACCAAAAGTTTCTTGGCCTTCAGCCATTGGATTTTCAAATCCACTGTGTATAGACGCTATACGCTTACCTTCTCTGCTTATTACATCGAAAGTAGCGTCGTGCAGTAAATTACATCCGTAACAACAATCACCTCCGGATGCTTTCAGACAACACCATTAGTGTAAATTTTACTGTCTTACTGTCGACAAAACCATCATGGGAGACAAATTATATCTTACGTCCTAAAACGGCCATAGTAATTTTCTCAAATGCATTTACTACAAAGAACTTTGGTCTCCAACCATTGTACTTCTGTATAAGTTCTCCAATTCGCTCTCCATCAGGAGTGGTTATTTCGACAAGCTGTAAATCAATCATACTCGACATATACTGACCATAGTCTAAAGAACACCTGGCGCTGGCCAGTGCTTAGTTTGGTAAATTTACAACTACGAACAGATCCTGCAGTTCCAAAACAATTGAATGCCGTAAGACAGAAAGATAAGCAGCCGGCAGTTCTTTTAACTTGGAGAACTGGTCTGGAATCATAATCCACTATTTTCAGAACATAAGTTCGGGAGCTCCCCTCCCCTTTGATATTAGTCTCCCACGCATAATAAATTCTTCCACTGGAGGCATCAATTATCTCGTACTGATTCAAACTTTCATTTCTAGAGTGATGTTCTAAAGACAAATTATGTGGCATGTCAATCACACATGAGTTAGTACCTCAAAAATCGACGAAGCTTAAACGATATTGTTTGAAATCTCAAGCTGTTGAATTAACCTACCATGCAAAATAGGTTCCTGAGCAGGTCGAATAAAGATATGAGATGCATTCATTAGCAGTTCTAGTCCGAAGGTAACTCCTTCAATTTCATCAACTGGAATATTTCAATACAATCTTGGTTTACTTCCGGGTATATATGACACAGATTTCTTGACATTCAAAAGTCTTACGAGGAGGTACAACTGGATATTCATGGTAGGTAGCTTCATGAAGTGGATCTGTCTTGGGCTCTGGGATTTTTAATGCTTTTGATTTCGGTGCCATTTTCAAAGTACGCTTGCGATTTGGATATGACTAAAGTTAAGTTGATGTCAAAATGTCGAAGATGTGACCTTCTACGTGTTTTAGAAGGAACAAGATGAAATAAGCAGTACTTGGCAACGATTTATTTATAAGTTTATTATAGTCACTTGAAGTCTTTTATTCAGTCAAAACTCGAAAGAAACAATTAAAACAAAAATATAACTTATCAGTAGAAAGACTGGAGAGGATAATTCATCCGTTTTGCATTTAAAATACGTACGAGTTGCACAACCTTTGCATATCTATTTTTATACTTGGGGTACGGCTCCCATATTGTGAAATTACAACACGCAAATAATTGACAAGTTATGTAATTAACTGACTGCACAACGATAGTCCCCATTTAAACTGTGAGACTTTGACTTTCATTTCCTCCGTATAAGTAATCATCTTTCAATTGATTTTTGTCATTCTGGAAAATAACTTCCGGGTCTTCTCCAAGTTCGATAGAACCTGGAGGTAACATTCTCGCGAACAGTTGTCGTAGGTATGTAAATGTCGGTCTCTGAGAAGGTTCGCTTCTCCAGCATTCTCGCATTACACTGTAACTGTAAGAGTAGCAGAGGTTAGATTTATTGGGAGGAAAGTTTATGCGAAAATAACCATTTGTTATCCTCTCACTCACATTTCTGCATTGGAATGTCTTGGCTTATCCAGTCTGAAGCCGTTGAGAAGTAGACGCAGGAATTCAGAGTTGAAGTTGTATCCCGCATACGGTGTTTCTGCAAGAGAAAACAGCTCGAATAGGACTACTCCAAAGCTCCAAACCTATGAACATATTTTTTAAGTGAGAATCAATCTTTTAAGCATACAGTTTAAAGCATACAGATTACTCACGTCAGAAGGAGTTGAAAAGTCATAATCTTTTAGGGTTTCTATCGCCAGCCACCTCCATGGAAGAGGGGTGTCCTAGAAAATGCAATTATAAGTTGATGTGCTGCTTTTTAGCACAATAATTAAAGTACATGTGATTTTGAATTTTTACCTTTTTCTTCACAATGTAATTGTTCATGTACTTATACATTTGTTTAGAAAGGCCGAAATCTGTGATTTTAACATTTTGCTCTCCGTCCAGCAGGAGGTTTCGAATAGCTAGGTCTCCATGAATAATTTTCTTACTGGCTAAGAACTCCATTCCAGTTGCCACATCGTAGCTCCACTTAACCAAGTCTGTAGATTTCAACAAGTAGTCGATTCTGACGTAGCCTGGAGAGCTGAAAGTCCAGAAAATTATGAAAGTTAATCTGTTGATTTATAGCTTGTTAAAAAGGTAAATCAAACATCTTACAGTGCTCCAGGCACAACAGAATTCGCAGCAGCATCAAACTCATCTAGAAAACTAGCTCGGTGCTGTTTCAAATAGGTTTCTAGATTTCCCAGTGCACAATACTCGACCACCACATAAACTTTTCCTGTTATTGAATTAAATGTTTTTAATCTTTAAATTTTGGACTTAGAATTGAATCTCGTTTCGGTTTTGGATATGTAACTTACTCTCATGAATTTTCTTAGTCACAGCTCCAATCAATTGTATAATATTTCTGTGCTTTCCAATGAACATTAGTATTTTCAATTCTGACAAGATTGCTTTCAAGCTGCTGATGTCCGTTGATCTTAAAGTTTTAACTGCAACCGGTAAGGTCATATCTTGCTTGGTGATTTTCCCTTTAAGTACTATTCCAAATTCTCCTTGACCAAGAATATTGTCGAAATCTGAGACAAATATATATGGACAAACTAAGTTTAATTTCTTGAAATAGATTTAATAATGTAGAATCATAAGAAGCATCTACTTCTTCATTACCGATTGTAAGATCATCCTCGTCAATTTCATATGACATGTCATACGGCATGTGTAAAGCCCTTTCACTAGCATCTGAGGCTTTATTGATGGCATCAGGATTCCCTTTCTTGAACTCTTCCATATCAAAATCACTGAAATGGAAGACGTAAGATGACTGGAAACAAATAAGTCAATTTGTTTCTTTTATCGTGACATGTGAAAGACAGAGATAAGGGAAGATATGTGAAGAGCAATGCCCTACCTTTTTCTTTTGCATCTTCTTAAGCATCATTACGGACACCAAAAGGACGACTCCGAAACATACAACCATTCCAACACCAACTAATGTGAATATCAGTTTTGAAGGATGTGCTAGGGTGAAGAGTAAACAGGTTTATATATAGCAAGCTTCATAATTTATTAATTGAAGCTATTGTATTTCTTCCAATTAATTCATCTTGGATACCTTTGACATAAATAGTATACGTTTTAAACGCCAGTCCTCTGGGATTGGATGCATTGCATGTGTAAACTACTTCATGATCCAATTCTGAGACTTCTGGAAATTTTAGCATGGATAACGTAACATTTGGGACGTTGGCATCGATTAAGACGTTGTCTATCACTTCCTAAGATAACCAATATTTACTTACAAAACTGAACGTACAAATGGTGACAGATAATCATGGTCTTTCTACGAACCTCTTTGCCTCTTAGCCACATAATATCCGGTGCAGGATATCCTTTAGCTTCACATAAAAGTGAAGCATTTTTCTCAGTTTCATAAAACTTCTGGGTTACGTTAGTTGGGTTCAAGAACTCTGGTGCAACTGTGTCTGTATCGAAATACAAGGGCTCAGGTTTAACTAAAAGTTTGAATTTGTTGAAATAAAAATGTACGAAATGTGAAGCATACCACGCAAGTTAATGGGAAGATGAGATTTCACCCAAGTTGTTTCATTCCACACAGGTGCAACACACACGACATATTCTACATTAGGAACGGACAGTTTCAATGTTGCATTGGTACTAATTCTCCCAGCAGATCTGGTTGTTTGAGATTCTGCAGTAATTCATTCAATGTTGTCAGATAACCCAAATAAATATCATGCCGGTTAATTAATAGCAGTCATTGGTGTCATTGTGTCATTATCACCTGTTACGTTGGCAGTAATGAAAGTGCCATTTTTTAGCTGAAACTTCCATTGGAACCCTTTGGCAAATACGAACTTGACTCCAGTGCAAGAAAACTCAACATCTTCTCCGACGTAATAGAACTCGGCCTGCTGAGTTAAAGACGCTTGAAGGAGGTTTGAGGTTGGAGTACTTTGCCAGCTTTGTACTGCAATTTTTAATCGATTTTTATCATACATTTGTTTTGAATTGAACTGTTGCATTCATATGATTGCAAATTGTAAAATGGCATTTATTATAATTTGCAAAAGTATGAGTTACCTATTGAACCATTCAAGCCGATGAAATAAGGTAGCAATGACTTGGAATTGGATCCGCATTGAACATTTCCACCAGCTGTGTTTGCACTTATTATATTACATTGACTTCGTGTAGCTTTCGATGACAGCTTAGAGAACTCTGACTTAGTACATAGATTTCCGAGAACAGAGCATCCGCAAAATGAATGACCGCATAGAGTTTCCTACATCATCAAACCAGTAATTATAATCTATTAAGGGATTGCTACAATAATCAATCATTTATCTTATTAGATTTTCTAAGGTCATCAAACCTGAGTTAAGCATCTTCCAACGATTCTGCAATCAATTGGGTTATCACAGTTTCTTGTGGATTTAAATGTAACGGCTGTATCGCTAGTACATATGAAAGCATTCTCGGAACTGCCATGACTGTAAATGGTTGTGTCCTCCAAAGTTGTTGTATTTCTAATGAGAACTTCTGTCAAAAGATAACCTTAAATTAGCATGAGAAACTTTGTAAAAAAGTAGTTAAGACGGTAAGCGTTCAAATTACCCTTGTCTTCTTCAACTTTCACAATAACATGGAAATGACTTGAATTTCTGTCTACGCATTTGTACTTTCCAAGCCCAAATACTTGTGAGCTTGCCTTAAGATCAATTGTAAAACCTACTCTAGGATTGAAATCAATTTCATGTCCAGGATATATTAACGCGAAGTCCTGTAAAACAAATTGAGTTTTCAGGCAACTTTATCCAAAATAATTTCATCGTTAAGGAAGACTCAGAAACTGGAGAGAAAGTCGACTTACCTTTCTTTCACTTTTGTACAGTGCCACAGGGACAGAAGGATTTGTAGTTGCACAAGGGATCACAAGTTGACTCTGTTCGGGCTCAACTTTGACCTTAATTTCGTCGTGGCTAATATCTCCATGAAGGAGGAATGGAGGAGATCCTCCTGTTTTAATAGGCAATTAATAATGTCATCAAATTATGAAATATCTATTTTTCGGTTAAGCACGGTTTTATGCAGTTTAATTGAGTTTTGAATTTACCATGTGCATAAATGAACAACGAAGCATTGTCTGACTTTCCAATATTCCAGCATTTGTAGTTTCCTGTAGCTTCCCTTCTCGTCTCCAATCCTACAGTGATCCTATAACATTCTTCATCACTATCACCGTGCAGAATTCGGCTTGTCTCAACAAATAGGAGATTGTTAACCTGTTTTCAGACATACATTTAAATTAGTAGTTTTGTTATTAAAATGCATGTGGTAAGTTTGAACCAGTTGTGGTTGCGACAACTCTCAGTCTGAACTTTTCTTTTACTTCCTGATATTCAAATCAGGCTACTATGCGAGCATGTGTCGGCTACATTTGATGGTGTAATATGTATAACTGTTTGAAACTTTTGTTGTGTAGATTTTGATTTTACAGACTTTTTTTTAGTTTAGTTTGGCAGGGAAAAACCTGATCTGGACAATCTACAATAGCAAGTGCAATAAACTATCAGTGCAAGCATGTTTATACTATCGTACTTACCAAATACCCATGAAAGTCAAAATCAATGGGAAAAGCTGACGTGCATTCCAGCGTAAGTTGAGTCTTTCCAGGTGCAAATATTTCGCCAAGAGATTCGTTGTAAACTACACGAGCTTTAAGAAGATTCAATCTTGATGTGATTAATTTAAGACTTGGTTTAGATGAACACTTTTCACGGGTTTTCTTGACTGCTTTTGCTTGCTCATGTGATACAGCTTCAGTGAAAGTGAATGAGAGTTGTGCAACAAATAAAACTATTGTCACCAGTAAAATGTGGTGCACGAAATTCACTTTGTTCCCATGAAGTAGTTTTCTTCTTTCTCTTACATCATTTACACAGATATGCATTTTTAGGTTTTAATTATTCAGTCTAAGAGTTGGGTCATCCTAGTATATTTTGAAATTCGAGATAACTAGAATTCAGCTCAGCCAAAATAAACCTCTAGGATCAGTCACAGATATTTACACTTCGCTTGCAGACAAGTCTATTTTTACTATTATAACAGACAACAGAGATAATGATTATCTGTTAACTTTTTTGTCTCTTGTCTGTGTTGTGCTGTGCATTTTAATCTTTTATATACAGTTGTGATTTATAATTATAATACAGAAGATTTCAAGTGCATCTAAAACTTCCAATCTACTATAATATCTAGTAATACTTGAGTACTGCACTAATATACACACTAATTAATCCTCTTGTAGTGCACTAGAGTTTTCATACATGAAGCCATATCTTGGCAAAGTGTGGGCTTCACATTTTTAATGGCTTTTTGTTTCGTGTCAATCACACTCCGACTTCCTGAGGTGATGCTTATTGTTAGTATTTTTAAAACGGAGTGGTGTGTATTACTTGTTTATATTTAAAATAAAAGTCACAATTACAACGGTGTGTGTTTACACTTAATACTAATTTGTGTATGCACAATTAAACACTTCATGAAGAGGTACTTCGTATGATACAAGCAGGCTTTTTATTGTTCCACTCCAATGAATGCTGTGCACAGTTCATGCAGTGTGCAGTAATTAATTCCAGAGGATGTATGTTCATGCATAGTCTATGTGTCGGTTTTGAGCTGGGTCATACATTTGATGCCAGGTTTGATACAATATTTTTCCAAGAGGTTTCCTCTTCTTTCAGGCTTGAATGCTTGTGTATGCAAACTGGATGAAAAAATATCCACGTAAATCACTTGCTAATAAAAATTCATTAATTTCACAGCTTCAAAATAATAAAATATTTTTTACATCCTGCCTCAACTAGATGAAGTTCATGTGCAGAACAAACGCGAACGAGGAAATAATTCTTAAAATTATTAGCCCACAAGTTAAATGTTTTAATTATGGTAAAATACGAATTCACTTTTAGTGTCACCAGTTACCACACATACTTACGTAGTGTTTCCAGAAAGTAATTATATTTACGAATTCAATATAAAAAGTAAAATTTCACTTGAACTATACGAGAGAAGTGCGCGTTAGTATTCACATTCACTGTATCTCACTTAGGGATGTTCACTGCGTCACGTATAACTTCCAGCTTTTCAGTGACTGAGGGATTTATCGTTTAGACACAAATCTTAAATGATTCTTTATCGTTTATCTCTCCAGAATACACACACACACACTCAGAGAGAGTTGTATAATGTATGAGTTACGACTACATTGACAGTGAAACAAGACACAAGAAGAGCAGATGTGTAACTGTTCCCCATACATTGATATTGATGAGAGTGAGCGTACCGAAATCTAACACTTCATCATCCATGTTGATCCATTTCATGCTTAATCATTTATTTTTATCAGCTACAAGTGTCTTATGGAATTTATTGGGATAGTAAATGTTTACAGGTGTTCAGTATCAATATTTGTCACTAGAGCCAGAAATATAACAACCCACGCAGAAAGTTTTTCGATTAAAATGATTTATTCTTAATTTAGAATGTGTTCGTGGTTTTCACTTTAAATAATATTGTTTCAAATTGCTTGTAGATGTGGGTGCAAATCCAATCTAAAGTAATATTTTGGGGTTGTATTTGTATTAGTATTAAATACAGTTGGACTTTATTATTTTGTTGATCCAGTGTGACGGACCATACTGTAATTTAGTTGTGAGTTGTTTGATCACTTGTCTAAGATGCATTGCTCAAGTGACACCAAACTTACAATAGTAGAAATGTAAGTTTTAAATATTATGAGCATAATGTTTGATTAATCCGGCCTCAGCACATCTTTAAACATAATAGTTATACAAATTCATTATAACAAATTAAGTTTTCACGGAAATTCACGAGCACGTAGTAGTGCTCGGGAAGGGTTTGTTAAATAAGAAGAACAGAATATTCTAAACACCAAAGCAATATTTATGAAATTTAATGTAGTTGCAACTTACAGTGTGTTATGAGAGTTATCTGATATTTTACGATGTAGTGAGCGAATTCCAAAGAATCCTCGACAACTTGTGGGTTGATTGGAATTGGAACTTTTAGTTGCAATTCATACGTAAGTAGTAGTAGCGTAGTAGTAGAAGAAGTGACTCGAATAAAGAAATACTCGCTTTTCATATCCCATATACTGAGGTGTATAATTTTCAGCTCTTTTGCATACAAATTAACCAGCAGAAGGGAACATATTTAATTCCCATGGGTTGAATTGTGTAGAAGTGTCCACTTCTTCAGTTCAACTATTTGGCTGTATGACGCTTCATAACAAGTTGGATGAAAAAGTTGTTTCCTTTAGATTTACAAGTTAATAAACCAGTTTTCCTTCTGTAAAAATCGTCTAGGATGATATGTTGGCTTTGATTATTCACTCGTGTTAGCCACAACACACACGTATTGAAGTACACGCTATTATCATTATATTATATCATTAATTGCTATTTATCTATTATGCGAAGTTAGCGTGATATTAACCTACAATTATGTGCGAAAATACCACCGACAATGCTTGCACACTGTCGACTGTTAACATAATAACTTTGCTTATTAAGATTGTAGAAAAAATACTACATAGTTAGCATTTTCCCAAGACTGTTGCGTATTGTGAAATGTTTTTTATGAGTTGATAATCCTGAACGCTTAATGTAAGAGTAAATCAACTATTCATCCGAATCACGGACCTTATTGAAAATGAACGCAATGAAACAAAAGGAAATCTGGGAAACTCAATGAAATGCTTTACTCGTATACCCGTGAAGTTGAAACTCGCTAATTATATTCAGCTATTGAGTAATTAATAATGATAAAAATTGTTACTTTAATACTTGTAATTCAATAGTAATATTAAACTTAACTTGAATTCTTTGGGTGGCACAGAGTGCATATGTATGGCTGAGTTTAAGATTGCAATATGCTTACACGAACGTAAGTTCATCAAGCACAGTTTAATGAGATATCAGATATCAGATCTTCTTGAATTTTGTTATGTGCTAAGTGCAGGATTAGTGGTTGTGATGATTATGATCAGATTAATTAAGACTGAGACAAAAAGCATAATAATAATATAGCATATCTTTCCACTGTCCGTAAAATTCCTGAAATCTAATGGATTTTCGAATGTTGCGCATCTGCAAGGTCGTCTTTGTGTGTAAAGTGTATAATATGTCGATTAGGATGAACATCACTTTTATTGGTGACTTTTGCAAGCCGAGAAAGACTGGCGATGGATGAGGGGGACAGTGTAGACATTTGTTATATTATCTGGACTCCAGTTAGACTTGTTAGACACAAACATTGTGTGATTATATATTAATATGATGGTGACATTATAGTATATTGGCAGCGATGTGATACGATTGACCTTCAAATTCATTTGTTTCGCTTCGGGGTGTAATAATCGGGTTAATCTACTCCTTAATCAAGTGTAATTATTGCACATGTACTAGGGTTTTCGCTTGTGAATTTCCAAGACAGATTCGCAGGGACTACAAATCTGCAATTATTGATTCCAGTTCTTTTTATTGGTTCCTTGGTTTGTACCATTGTACTCTTTATCTGTCTGTGCTTCCTTTTAGCAAGTATGTTTTATTGTCAACTGGATTTGGATTGCAACTTGGAACTGCAACCGATGCAAGTGCTAATGGCTCACAAATAAACCTGAAGCTGTTGTTCAGTTGCTGTTCATTAGAATCTACAAGTCTATTATCGCATATCGCTTGTTTGGTCTGCAGTCTGTAAATAACGACTGTGTAGGATATCAGTTGCACGTTGCAATCTATGCAAAGATCTTATGTCTTTGTCCATTTATTTCTTTTTGGTCCTAAAAGTCAGGATTTATTATTTATGTTATCAGTAGAATAACGTCAATGTGCAATCATATCGCAATATTGAGTGAAGAGATTAGATGCTTTATTATCCCATACATGGTTTTTATAAGTAAATCTGTGCTTTGCAGATGCATTTCCATGAAACTAAATTTCCATTGGTAAAAGTACTTTTGCTTTGTGTATGGCTGACAACTAATGATTACAACATTTGCATATATTTAGCTGGATATCGATAGATTTTACTTCATGTAGAGTTTGTTTGATACAGTAATCGGCATTTTAATATGATGTATGAGGCAGAGTACACGAACTTCTCCACACAAAACACCTTAGTTATTAAACAACGCTATTTATTTGTTGGGAGTTGGAGACATCATTAGCCTATCTTCATTGCGTTGTTGATGCTATATGGTAATTATTAGGCAATCATAAATGACACACACACATTCAATGGCCTAGTAATTCTGTCACAGAATCACATAACCCGTACGACATTTTATACTGTATCAAGTTATGTCTTCACACACACACGTGCCATTTAGCGATCGATATAAACTCCTCTTTACAGATCTGAATCGAAAAAGGCTAAATATTACTGATGCTGATGCGTGAAATAAATATTCTCTTGAGAGTGTGTTAAATATGGTCCATGTATGATTTATGGCACATTCATTCATGTGGGGCCAAAAGTATTAATAATCATACTTCGTACATATCAATATCAATGATGGTGTTTTGGGGGAGGAGTTGGAGGTCTTTTTAGAAAACTCTCTCGGGGTGGTGATGGCCAGCTTCGGTCATCGTTATCATCGTCAGATGCAGACCCATTCGAATCCGGCACGGTTAAAAAAGATCTGGTTTCCTCACCCTTTTCCGCAGAAGCTTGCGTTCTAAAATTCGTTTCAAATATTAGAGGCTTTTCTTACCGAGGCATGGCAGTTGTTAAAGAACTTAGTACTTAACATTAAATATCATATTTTGAATGGAATTACTTTAATCTCCTCGGTGCAGGCTTGGGTGTAATCCTGAATGATCTTTGGAACACATTAGTCTTTCTTTTGAGAACTACTAAGCTCTGGAATGGCATAAGACGTGTTTTTAAAAGATGGATATTAGCCTCGAGTTAGAACGGATTTAGAAATCATGTATATACGCAAGTACTTCGCGTTCTTCAGTTTCGGGTTCAAAATCTAAGGAGACGTCCCCGTGAAAGGAGACCTTTTTAGGAGCAGCATGAGCACCAGCTCCTTGGGGGCTACGAGAGACATCAGCCGACATTTCGATTGAATCCCTTCTGGTTGCAACAGGTGGCTTTGCAGGTTTAACATCTTTGTCACCTAAAGAATGTCACTTTATAGGTTAAAGATTCTGATGTGTCGTTATTGTAAATAGTTCACGCACAAAAGCCACAATAATGCGTGTACAGGTGTGTCGAGGACTTACTCAAATGTAATTCTTCATAGATCGTAAGTGGATCTATTCCAAAAAACTGGCACATTTCATCTGGTATGCACGAGTCTAGGGCGATGATGACGACTCCCAACAAAGCACAAAATACTCCATTTCCTAATACCAAGTAGTAATCCAACCCAAACTGGGTAGCTAAGATGACATCATCACTCTCATTTTCAGATTGGAAAGGGATTTGAATTTCAATTGGATTTCTGGAGAAAGTCCATATGCTTATTGCCGTGAGTTGGAGAAGTCCTGTTAGAACTAAGAAATACGCTCCTGAGCTGACCACCATGCAAAAGAGGATGTTTGATATTAACCACGTAGCAAAGCCAGTCCTGTATTTAAACAATGATTACTGAGAGTCACGCTTAAGCTAAAAAATACACCATGAAATGTTTATTACGGACCACATTAGAAGATGACAGTACCACCCCGAGAGTCTGTAGTATCTACCAAAACGAATTCCTTCCCCATCAAAAGTAAAGTACTCGGCTACTTGCAGAATTGGAAGTGGAACTCCTCTCTGATAAAGCAAAAAGAACTCTGGCCATTAGCTAAAATTGGTTAAATCCAAGGCTTTTGAGTAAAAACCTCAGTAGCTGCGCGAAAATCTTTGGAGATCTGTCCAGCGTAGTAACCGAATCCGAAGCGACCTTGTCTCCATTCCCATGAAAATTTTTCATTGTAGTCGATTCTTTCTCCAGTGAGTTCGCTTGTCTCATTGTGTGGATTGTGTACAGAAAGCAAAGGTACCCCTAATGTGTCAAAAATATTTGTATTGCTTTGATAACTTTCTATATCTTTATTAATGTAATTGTTTTGATGAAAGTGAGACCTGTCATCGTGATGTTGATTCCTCTCAGGGATACGTGAAGAGACAGTGTACCCTTAATCTCTTCGTGAGAGTGAGGCCGGTAAGGACTTGTCATTTTAACAGTTCCTATCTCCCAGTTAGGTCCATAGTTTCCAACTAAGTGTTTTCAAAGTTTAAAGCTTACAGATGGATAATCC
Source organism: Isotomurus palustris (assembly GCA_034696625.1). NCBI lineage: Eukaryota > Metazoa > Arthropoda > Collembola > Entomobryomorpha > Isotomidae > Isotomurus > Isotomurus palustris. The sequence continues at coordinate 23,183 of JAQGAD010000498.1, read as the reverse complement.
TAAAAGAACATTCATTATTTAGTAAAAAAATGTCAACTTCGAAGTACTTAAAACGATTCCTCCTGTTCCAAGACCGATCAAAATCCGACATAATAGAGCTTTCCTTTTCCGAGAACTGTACGCAGGAAGAACTGCAAAAAAGGAGATCGCGACGATTAAGATAGCAGTGATGAGTCCAGCAATAAAGACATCTGTATGAGCTGGAGTATGTTGAGCTTTGTAGGAAGTTGGAAAGCTTCCATCTCGAGCAAAATGAAACCAACCCATCTCGAGAACTTGGAATCACAAATGTATTTAGAATTTAACTGTTAATTAATATAATCAACATAGTTGTCCATCTAATTACTCTAGTGGTCATGAATCATATCAAAAGATTGTACTCTTCATTTACCTCAAGTGCACAGAGGATAGCTGCAAGTAGGAAAATGTTAGTGTAAGCTACCTACTTACAATTTAGTAAAAACCACCTCGTTATTATTTTGTACCATACTAACTAAGTCATTGTAAGTTAAATGAAAACCGCATGTCAACTTCCCTTGTGGTTGTAGAAATTGTGTGCTAAGTGTGCAGTAACGCCTTTTCAACGAAAACTAAGAGCATTCAGTCGAATATTATTTATTTCGATCAAACAAAATACATACACTGATGTAATATATCTTAAGGACGAAGCGAAGCATTAACGATTTACAACAGTAAGGTGTAAATGAAACATTCACATTTTTAAATTTTAATTATAAGTAAGTATTATACTACATTAACTATTTTTTTAACATTCGCTTTCGGGTTTTTTCTAAAGCTTTTCTGTACGAAAATTGCTGCTCCTTGAATGATTTCTTCTTTCTGCTTTTGATCTTATGTTTCAGCATCATGAAGTTTTTAGTCTTTCGTTTTTCCTTATTGGATGAACTGGCGAATGGGTTCATCTTACCTTTTCGGCTTCCAAACTTTTCTCGGCCTTCCTGACCTTTTCTCACCGTCTCTAATCGAGCTTCTTTATCGTGACGTCGTTTCTTATGGATATTTTCAATTGATGCCAAGTCCACTAGCTCGTTAACTTGGGCAGCTACATTCTCTAAGGCTTCCGATGCTTTACGTTTCTTGGCACTGCCCTTCTTAACTCCGACAAGTTCCTTTTGCATCTGAAGCTTATCCATCCTTTTGAAATCCTCGTCCGTCAGAACAGTGGAGAAGATGAGTTCTTTAGCCATTGCGATTCGTGCTAACGGATCGAGTTTTTCAGTTACTATCTCTGTCTTCTTTTTAGCTCCTTCTTCACTATTCTCATCTTCGTCTTTTTCATCCGCTTCATCGTCGGAGGATTTTTCGTCTTCATCGTCCTCTGAATGTGAAACATCTACCCATTCTTCATCCCCGCTTTCGTCATCTTCCTCATCTGATTCATCTTCATTTTGAGGTCCTACCAATACTTCAGATCCCGGAAGGAATTCCTTGGCATCAATTTGACCAAACTGTTTCGTCTTTCTTTCTATAGAGCCTAAGGTTGGTTTGCCCTTGTCTCGTTTATGAAGAAGATCCGGATTTACGTCTCGGAAGGTATGAATAAGGGATTTCGCAGCCATCATAACGCTTTTTTCTCTGTAGGACTTGTATTGAGCCAAATCCAGAAGCAAATCTTTACTCATGGACAGAGGACATCTTGCACAAAGTTCCCTGATCGCATTTAGTCCAACGGCCATGACATCTGCTGAATTTCTTTCGGTCACAAAGTTATTGGCAATAGCATCTACCACTCCTTCAATGGCATCTGGAGGAACCAAATCATGAGAAGCTTGAGCCACGAACTGTAGAATTTGGGTGACATCCCGTTGGTGAGGTTGAAGAAATCGTTTTATGTAAGGGTAGAAATTCAGCAAAATGAGTTGATGGGTTCCCATCAGTCTTGATATCAAGTCCAATGTCATAATTTTCACCTCGAATCTTTCATTAAGCGACTCCAATTGTTTAAACAATTTTTCTGCAAATCCCTGGGGGTCGTGTATCAAATGCAGAGCAGAGAAGTTGAAATTGGGAGCCTTACTTTTCTTATTCTTTTTCTTGATCATCTTTTGAACTTTATCGAAATTCTTGTCTCTCTTTCGAGTTTTCTTGTTCACCCGATTGGCCATTGCTACATCCTTAGCATTTGGTGCATCTTCGTCAGAATCGCTGTTCTCATCATCATCTTGACTCTCGTTTGCCAGGAAAAATTGGATCGCAGTCACCATAACTTTCGTTACTTTAGAGAAACACGCGCTTGCAATAACATTTACTGTCTTTGGGTCATTCCAAATGTTTTTCCGATACAGTTGAATCATAATGTTCAGCGACATCTTCGTAGCCTTTACATTAGAGTCCTTGATCATTCCAAACATGAAATTCTGGAGCACTGAGTTAACCTTCATGTTCTTGCTTTTTGAATTCACACTTTTCACATCTGAGATGATATGAATTTCCAAATACTTCCTCAACTTTCTGTCTTGACAATGCAGTAACTTGAAAAACAACGGAAGCAGCGTTGTAGGCTCGAGGAGGTTCTTGTTACGCATCAAAATCAAAGCTCGACACAAACTCATTCTGTTATCTGCATTCAGAACGCTTGCGTATTTTTCCAAAGCATCCATGAGCTTCTGTGGATATCCTGCTAGTTGGGTCGGATAGCAGTGTGCAACTTGAGCCAAAAAGATAACAAGTTCATCGAGATCCTTGTTAAATTCATTGGGCGTCATCAGAAATATTTCAAAAAGTGCTTGGAAATGTGACAGCTGCTGACCAAACTCTTCCTTGTAGCTTTCTGCATCCCGTTTGATCAAATTCTGCAGCTGCGGAAGATTGTTTGGAAGTTGATTGTTGTGCCTGCGCCCAGACATGGTGATGATTCTCTGTCAGCGTGGCCTTCCTAATTGGATAAAGATTGAATGCAGCCATTAAAACCTACTCATTCTTACTCTATCAACCTATAATCACAACGCTTGTATACACTTACCTAGCAAAGATATTAATATCGCCGTAATACCGTTGTAACAGATCTTCAGCTTAATTTAAAGTGTCAGCAGTTTCAAAAAATTGACCATCGACGTGTGTTCAGGTCAGTGTGTTGTGCACATGGACAATTTGAGTTAATTTTGTTTCGCGCTCTTTTGATGTTCCGTCTCACTTTATTGTACTCCGTTCTGTCCGGAATTGGAAGTAAATAAACATTTATTTAAAAAATAAATTTTGAGTGTTGCTATTTAAATAAAAATTTGTGTACATTTGCAGACAAGTCGAAAAAATGTCGACCCTGCGTACGTTGGCGAGACTTTTGGTGAGGGCACCGAAGAGTACGGCTAGTTTTAGTGGATATAAGAGCTCCATTTCACTGGATAAGCTTTACCCGAATAGTTCGCTTAATTTTGTTAAAATGCCGAATGTAAGTCTAAAGTTTAATACATTATTTAGTTTGAAACATTATTGATTTGAATATTCTTGTTTAGGTGCCTCAAAACAGACCTGCAACATTTTCGGGTTTCATACCAATGGGTATACTCAATAGTCAAGTTTAAAATGCGAGTGTAGTTAGTATGTTGACTGTAACACAAAAATATTCTGGTTTAACTTCAGAACAAATTCAGATAAGCTATTGCCGAAGTAGTGGACCTGGAGGTATGAACGTAAACAAAGTTAATACAAAGGTGGATATCCGATTCGAGTTGGATAAAGCCGAATGGATACCTCAGGAGATTAGAAGTAATATGAAGGACAAGGTACATCTTCATCAACGTAAACAGATTAAGTTGTTTTTTCAAGGTTTTGTTAATATCCTGTTTCTTATCCTTTACAGTACCGTAACCAAATCACAAAAGACGGATGCATCGTGATCATGTCAGACAGAACGCGATTTCAACATCTTAACATGGCCGATGCTTTAGAAAAGTTGAGGGAACTTATTCGAGCTGCTGAGCCAGTCCAAGTTGCTCAATTAAGCCCTGAGACTTTGGAAAAATTAAGGAGGAAAAGGGAGAAAGCAGCGAGGGAGAGGCTTCAGATCAAACGAACCAGAGGCTCGATTAAAAGTGAGCGTGGAGCATCTTCGATCTCAGACGCTTAGTAGACTAAGGCCAGTTCTTGTGCTGTTAATTTAACTAGTCTGTATGTTATTTAATACAAATAATAGTAGACCATTTGTAAATCAGTAATAAAAAATAATTACACCCATTACTTCTGGGTTCAAGAAAGTATGAGTAATCATTACTGTGTAGCTGTATACATTACTCCCTAATCCTTCGACCAGATGTGTGACTTAGGTTCTGTTCATGCGATGATGTGATGCTGTGACTTATGAAACATTTTGCATTTGCTGTCAGTCATTGTCCACAGTTAAACTGTTGTGAATTTGTGAATATAAGTTTAGGAAGTTTCTGCCACTTTAAATATTTTTGGTTAAGCGTCTGTCAGAAACGATGACGAAGAAAGAACACATCCCTCTAGTAGACAGGGAAGATGATCTTCGCCGGAGGAACCAGGTTAAAAGATTAGGATCTTATGCAGTAAATAGAATTGATATTTGTCAGCCCTGACATTTGCAAACCGAAACTTTCAATTATAGATTCTTACTGTGGCTGGAGTTACAATGGCATTGTTTGCTACTGGAAACATTATGGGGTTCTCTTCAGTTACGATACCCACGCTTCTCAGCAGTGACTCTGAAATCGAAACCAATGCAGAGGATATGTCTTGGATGGGTAAATATTTTGGGCGATAAGAAACATACTAAACAATGTGAGAGGACATTTAATTTAACTTTGGAAATTGAACTTTATAGCGAGTATGGTGACTGTTGGGTGCATATTTGGGACATTAATAGGGGGGTTAACATCTGATGCCATTGGACGAAAAAAAACTATTCTATTAAGCTCTCTTATCTACTCGTTAGGATGGATAGTTATTGCTCAAGCATCTGAAGTCGCGGATCTTTTAGCTGGTTCGTAGATACTCCATAGCTGCTGAAAGGCTTATTCGTAGCTGCATTAGATTAGAATGTAATTAATTGTCAAGATCTTATTTTTATAATTGAAATGAAAAGGTCGGATGTTAACTGGAATTGCATCCGGCTTTTATGGAGTGGCAGTTCAAGTAGGTTACTTACAATATTAAATCATTAAACTTCGTAATTTAACTTCGTGACCTTCTCAAAATCACAGCTGATTAAGAACTCTATTATTTAGGTTTATATTTGCGAAATAGTAGAAACCGATTTGAGAGGAGCGTCCGGATCACTTCCAACTTTTATGGTGTCAATAGGCATCTTGTCAATTTGGTGTCTTGGAAGTTTAATGCAGTGGAGAGCAGTCGCCTTACTTTGCAGTATCTTCCCACTATTCGTATTCACTTACGTCATTTTCCTACCCGAGTCTCCAGTGTGGCTTGTCTCCAAAGGTCGTCAGCCTGAAGCCTTGAAATCGTTAGCATGGCTTCGTGACGACCCTGACGTAGCGGAGCAAGAATTTCTTCGTCTCCAATACCTGAAAGAACGAAGAGTATCTCACAGCTTTTCATTCATCAACTGCTGCTCCAGAATGTCAGAGAAGGCTGTCCTCAAACCACTTTTCTTAGGAATGACTCTCTTCTTCGTACAGCAATTCTCAGGCCAATACTGCATCATATTTTATGCCACGATGATCTTTAAGTACGCTGACCACTTCATCAACGACTACTTGGAGACAGTTGTAATAGGGATTGTCCGGATGTTTTCAACTCTCATCGCAATATTTCTCGTTAACTTCTTAACTCGAAGATTTCTCCTAATTCTTTCAGGACTTATCATGTCCCTTGCAACGGGACTTTTGGGAGGATACTTTTACCTTCGCGAGAAGGAAGGAGACTTTGCAAATTCAACAATGGCTCATCCTCAAATCCCTTTGAAATTTAACGAAACGAATTTGGAATGGATTCCTCTTGCTTGCCTCATTCTTTTCATGATTGGATACTCCATCGGCTTTGGAATCATCCCGTGGTTTCTCATCGCAGAGATTATGCCCGCAGACGTCCGCTCATTGTCCTGCTCCATCGCTTTCGGTTTCAATCAACTGTGTTTGTTCACTGCTGTGAAGACTTTCATTCAAATGGTAGACGCTGTGGACGCCCATGGAACATTTTGGTTTTACTCGGCAGTCGCCTTCTTCGGGGTTGTCTTTGTCGCTTACAACGTCCCTGAAACTTCAAATCTTCACTCAGGGGAGATTGAGGAACTCTTCGATGCAGATATTCGATTAAAAATGAACAGAAACAGAAAACGAAGTTTTGATGAGTCTACTTTCTAACTAGTAGAATACCACAAAACATTTCGAAGCTAATAATTTTATAATACCAAAATGTTTGAATGTTTAATAAAATATAAAAAACAAAAATACTTATTAATACTTTTCTTAAAATTAATGCGGAGCGTGGGGAACGGTAGTCAAAATCATAAATTCAGTTATTGGCAAAATAGAATAAATCAAACGCTTTGAGAATCTTGTGAGCGCGAAATCCAAACAATTATTGTTCCACTCAGGATTACAGTTTTCCGATTCCAATAATATTATTGACAACATATTCAACAATCCAGTCGTAGTTTATTGTGCGTGATAATATTTTGAGTTTGGCGAATTAATTGATAACAATGGAAGGTATGAGAGTTTTGCTAAGAATAAGCTTTGAGTGGATAATGAATGCAGTTGTGGAATTAATTTCAGATAATCTGGAGCTGGAACCGTCGCTGAAAAATATTGTGGATCAGACTTCGCTGAGATGGGTGTTCGTTGGGGGCAAAGGGGGTGTGGGGAAGACGACTTGCAGGTATGATTGGGTTTGAGGATTAGATAAAGCGAATTTTTCAAAAGGTACTTTAATAATTTATTGTTATTTTGTTGATCTAGCTGTAGTTTAGCAGTGCAGCTGGCCAAGGTGAGGGAGTCTGTGTTGATAATATCGACAGATCCTGCACACAACATTTCCGACGCTTTCGATCAGAAGTTTAGTAAGGTCCCGACGAAAGTAAAGGGATTCGAAAATTTATTCGCGATGGAAATCGATCCCAACGTAGGATACAATGAACTTCCGGATGAATTCTTTCACGATATGGATGGACAGAATATTCGTGTGACGAAAAGCGTTATGCAAGAAGTCCTCAACGCATTTCCTGGAATTGACGAAGCTATGAGTTATGCTGAGGTTATGAAGTAAGTAAGATTGGGAAGTGAGAATCCAAATACGGGCAATAAAGATCATATATTAATCGTTAGCTGCATATTGTATTTCCAGATTAGTAGAAGGAATGAACTTCTCTGTTGTCGTTTTTGATACTGCACCTACTGGGCATACGCTCCGACTACTTTCATTCCCTAAAGTTGTTGAAAAGGGCTTGGGCAAACTTGTGCAGCTTAAAAACTCCTTCGGTCCGTTTCTCCAGCAGATTGGAACTATGCTTCAATTGGATTTTAACGCGGATAACCTTGCTTCTAAGCTGGATGAAATTTTACCAACCATTCGCAAAGTTAACGAACAATTTCGCAATCCTGTAAGTACTATGATTTCTACATCGAGATCCACTAAAATCATATTATCTTTGTGTGATGTGACTGGTTTTTTTTTTGCATTCAGGATCAAACAACTTTCGTTTGCATCTGCATAGCAGAGTTTCTGTCTGTGTTTGAAACCGAGAGATTAGTCCAAGAGTTAACCAAGTTGAGTATAGACGTTAGAAATGTGGTGGTGAACCAATTGTTGTTTCCTACGGGAGATGGATGTAGAATGTGTGCAGCCAGGTGCAAAGTCCAGACGAAGTATTTGGATCAGGTTAGTTTCTCCAGGGAGCATTTGATATGCTGGAATTATTATCAGTTACTTACTAATGAATAGTAATAATATGTATGTTCTGTGTACTTGCAGATTGCTGATTTGTATGAGGATTTCCATGTCACTAAGTTGCCTTTGCTGGAGAAAGAAGTTCGAGGAGCCGATCAGATCCTTCAGTTTTCTGAGATGATTATTAAACCGTACGATAGCAAATCTCAGTCAAATTCATAAACTACAATAAATTTATTTTCCATATTACGCAGACTTGGAACTATAACAAAATTTTAAAACATTTTTACTTTCAACGAAAACAGCTAACTCGATTTCTTTCATCAATATCAGTATGACGAGAAAATTATCAAACAATCCCGTAAATTCTTTTGGTAAACTCAATAATGATGTTAATGTTCAGACATTATCTTATGTGCTTCCAAGTTTTCCAACAGTACATTATAATACACAAACACAATAGACGCCTTGAATAAATTCCCTATCGAAATCATGTAGTAAAATTTCATCCGAGATAAATCTGAATGTACATTGTTTGTAATTATTAAAGACGTTGAATCTAAAAGCAATAATAAACATGGTGAAGGAACTCTAGACTACAATGTATTTTTATCACAATTGATTTCATGGATGCTGCAGTCATCCTCAGCTGCAAACAAAGGGAGATAAATAGTCATTCAATCCGATCGTACGATCGTACGATCTACCACTCAGGAGCTGGTTCCATTATATTAATGCAAGCCGTATACTTCTGCTTTCTTGCTCACACTATCTATAGAAGTAGGTATCATGCACCTCTATAAAAAATCAATAATTCCAACCGATGTGAAACCTGTCCTGCGTCAATAGCTCTCCAGCATGTATTTTGTGTTTAGTAGGTAGTAGTAGGTACTGTTACAGCTCACTGTACAGTCAAAATGAATACGAACCAAATGGTGCAGAGAAGTCGAAGAATATTTTAGGTAAAACCACTTTACACCAAATTCGCTGTCATTCTTACACAGACCTAATCTACATACCATACTATAGTTAATTTTTAATATAATCAGCCGAGCGACTTTTATTGTGCTAAAGCTTACATAGCAAAGGCATTACAATTCAGTTTAATTCAATCCCTACCAAAATGTATTTATTGCCGGTTTTTCGGAAAAGTGTTCCATTGGCTAATTACAGAAAGCTGTCAGCAGCTGCCTTGGCTTTGAAGGAACAACTAGGAACTGACCTTAAAGTAAGCAACTTGACCTACCTGGGTCTTGTGGTCCTATCATCCTATTTTGCATGCAATTTTTGGTGTGCAACAACTATAAGAATTTTTGGAAATGTTACAGGACATTCAAGCTGCTGGAACTTACAAACGGGAACGAGTGATCACTACGAAGCAAAGTACGGAAGTTTCAGTAGAAGGAAGTCAACGGAAGTTACTGAACTTTTGTGCTAACAATTATCTGGGACTTTCGGTAAGCAAACAACACAGATATATTCCTAGTATATAGCGTTCATTAATTACTTCTGCATTCTGCACGATCATTTACCAATTTGTGCATGTGGTTTAGAGTCACCCTGAAGTAATTGAAGCTGGGAAGGAAGCACTAGACAAGTACGGAGCAGGATTAAGTTCCGTGCGGTTTATCTGTGGTACCCAGACAATTCATAAGGTTCTTAACCGGATTATCTTCACCTTTAATTATTGATAAGCCTATTTTATACGCGAAAATTTAATGGCATACAGGATTTAGAAAGAAAGATTGCCGATTTTCATGGGAGAGAAGATGCAATTCTGTACGCAAGTTGTTTTGACGCTAATGCTGGGATCTTTGAAGTACTCACTACTCCTGAAGATGCGATTCTATCCGATGAACTTAACCATGCTTCGATAATTGACGGAATACGGTTAGCAAAAGCACAAAAATACCGATATAAGCACAAAGACATGTCAGATCTGGAGGCGAAGCTGAAAGATGCAGTGGATAAGGGAACTCGTCGTAGGCTTATCGTGACGGACGGAGTCTTCAGTATGGATGGAAACGTCGCGCCTCTCCCACACATCCAAGACTTGGCAGAAAAGTACGGCGCTCTGGTATTCATCGATGAGTGTCACGCAACAGGGTTTTTTGGCAAGACTGGTCGAGGGACGGAAGAGTACTTGAATTGTAGAAAAGTAGACATAATCAATTCTACGCTTGGTAAAGCTCTCGGAGGGGCTGCTGGGGGATATACTACTGGCCCCAAAGAAATAGTGGATTTGTTGAGACAGAAATCGAGGCCTTACTTGTTTTCTAATTCTTTACCTCCCCCAGTGGTGGCATGTGGGTCAAAGGTATAACCAAATACAGTAGCATTCAGCATTTCATTCTGTATTCAGATTTTAAGTACTAATGTCTTCGCTCCAGGCACTCGATCTTCTGATGCAATCATCAGAACTTACAGAGAAAGTTGCAACCAACACATCTAAGTTTAGAAATGCAATGACCAAAGCTGGTTTCACTATTCTTGGAGAGAATCATCCAATCTGTCCTGTGTTTATTGGAGATGCTAAGCTGGCATCTGACTTTGCGGACAAAATGCTGGGTCAGCGCATCGAATATTACTTGCATGTCACATCAATGCATTTAAATTACTTAATATTCATTTTTCCCAATAGGAGAAGGGATCTACGTCATTGGATTCAGCTTTCCTGTAGTGCCGAAAGGAAAGGCGAGAATCCGTGTTCAAATATCCGCAGCTCACGAGCCACAGGAAATAGACCACTTGATCGGAGCTTTCACTAAAATAGGAAAAGAATTAAGATTAATACAATAAAGCGGATTTCTATAAATGATGACTATCCGAAAACTCAAAAATTGTATCGTTCGAGAGATACATTTATGAAATGATGCCTCCAACCGTGGCAGTTAGATATACTGCGACTAAGTTTGACTGGTCATTTATTATGCAGTGATATTAGCAATAAATGATGTTTCAAAGCAGTTCAGAGCGTTTGCTGTATCGAGATGGTTTTTTTATTATAGTTTGTTCATTTTCATTCCAATAAACTTTGTCACATTTACACAAACAACAATACACTTGTGATGAATAATATAAGATTTCCCGTTGTAATAATATAGATATATAACTGCTCTTTAAACGACACGATGATCTATTAAAACTGTACACTTCTTAATAACTATGTTTATTAGAACTCTGATTCAATTTTTCTATTAGACGAAGGACATTACATTTAATTCCAAAGCAATCACGAACATGCAGGGAGTAATATTACACGAGATACATATTTGTCTTATAATTCTATTAATTCAAAAGCCTCTCGTGCTTTATTTAGGATAAACTATGCTCTGCACATACTGAATAAGAGTACCATTCCTGTATACTTAATCAATACTACTTAATTTTTATTTTTACCCTTCATGGTTTTGTCTTTAACGTATAGTTAGTTACAATTTGATTCCTACAGTAATGCACACTAAGACGACCGTACAATCACTATAACTATCCATACTATGCCTAAATACCTATGTTTCATTTAATTCTGTCTTTGCTATTGGGCTGCAAAACATTAAACTGAGAGTTCTACTACTTCTACTACAATGGATTACTCATCAAAACCGGGTAAAGTTCATTTTTTTCCGATAGTTCTCAAAATAATAAAGTGGAAATTTCCATCAAACAAAGATACATTGGCGTAACTCATTCATAAAGCTATACAACACAATAAGTAAGAATGCGTAGAGATTATGCAGAATATTTAGTCCCTTTCGAAATGCATAGCATTAGCCAACACGTATTATAAGGAACGTGTTCATAATATTCAGCCTCATTCTAACACGATGTAGGTAACGTCTAGCTTATGCATTTATAATAGATAGTCGAAATAAAATTACAAAATGCTTAGAAAATTTGTACTTTTAAAAACCTCAATAAGTAAACTATTGCAATTTCGAAACAATTCGATACTCTGAGGTCTTCATTAAAAATTAAAACATGAAGATTACATTACCCTTCACATCTATTAGTTGGGCCATATTACATCAACACTTGGCGACATAAAGTTACACTTAATATTACATGAAAGCTTCAAAGATTCAGAAATGCGTCACTTATTTTTAACTTTTGCTGAAACCCCTCATATATATATCATTATAAGATCTCCATTATTGTACATAACCAAGTATTTCTAAGTTATTTAAAAAAAATCGTACAAATTACGTTCGCCCTTTTAAAAATTTTCACATACCGAAACGATAAGCATATCCTGCAGACATCAGGTATTTGTGCTCAACGGATCATAATAAAAATAGTTTCAAGTTCAACATTACTCCTGGGAAATTTCACAGCGTCGAGCTACAGAAATATAAAACAGCAGTTAGACACATAATGTAAAAACACACCGAAATTATTTACCGAAAATCTTTGGAAACTTTAAGGACCAACATAGAAGATCCTTACTACCACTACAATTTAAGCTTGATACATAGATGTAAACAAGTCACTGATACTATTGCTCTAACTCCACACATACATTTTGGTCAACATTGCACAGGTGAGATCACTGACTTTGCCATTTCGAACTGCGTGGAATATTCATCAACGAATTGTCGACCCAAGTTATTCCTCATATATATTCAACCGACTTAATTCCACTCTTTCCCTGTCGTAAACAACATTTTGAAACAATTATATACACATTAATAGCAAAACACAAACCGACTTGGTTCACTAAATATTAGATTTGTAGTGAAGAGAGCTATAAGTATATAACTACCTACATAAGCTATAAGCATCAATAATGAGACCGACAGATTTGAGTTTTCAAGCCGACATTGACAATGCATTGCATGATCATATAAATCTTACAGACATTGTGAATCTCGAAGAACTACCCAGAAAGTTGGGAAGTCACTAAACTATAACTTTATCAATAACAATAGTCATTACATAGTTATAACTCTGATATAAATGTTTCAAGTCGGAGGATAAAACGTTTTGTTAAATAGCCTACCACTAAATGCCGGACCGGGTTGATTCGTTGGTGGTGGTGGAGGAGGTATCAAATTATTTACGGGAATCCCTCCTATTATTGCATTGGAGATGGTGCTACTGCTCGAACTTGTACTGCTAGAAGCTGGAGATTTTGAAATTGACGAGCTCCTGGGAGAAGTAGTTGAACCTGAGTGACCTGATTGTGATCGACTGGAGTGGTGATAATGGTAACTTCCTCCTCCATGAGTTTTGGATGTAGATGCTGAGTTACTTGATGGAGATAATCCGTTGTGCGTGGAGCCAGATTTACCCTGCCCTTTAAATACTTTGGAAGATTTAGAGGGCCTGCTGCTGCTATTATTCTTCGTGTACGCTGCTGCCATGTTAGATAAGTGATTAGGTGGCAATGGAGGCATTCCCGACTGCTTCAAAGCCCCAGCCGTTGGAACCGAAAGTCGATGGGGAGTGCCAGTATGACTACTGCTATGTCGACTGTTGTATGAGGTACCACCTTCAGTAAAAAAAACGCCAGGTTAGACTCGAACATACCGAGTCGGTTTTACTTTTCACTTACCGGAGGTAGACTTTTTTGATTTTTCCTTGTATCTATCTTGCGTTCCTTTGCTGTTTGAGTACGAATTTTTACTTGTTGGTTGTTTAATTTCATCTAACGAACTGGTCCCATCAGTATTACGGATTTCGAAGGGCACAGCAAGCACTTTGCTCTTTTCTTCTAACTTCCTCTCTGCTAATGTTGGAGCAAGTCGAGAGGAATTCCAAGACAAGCGAGCTGTTAGTAATAAAATCAGCCCACATTAAAAGAAATACAACAAGTGTTGATATTAAAACTTCTAGAACACTTACCACTTGCACTTGGGTCCGAAATATCTTCCAAACTAGAGCCGCTAGATATACTTTCTGTATCTTTACGATTTTCCACATAAGTCGTGTCGTTGGTTGCGCTGAAACATTCTTTACCCTTTGAAGCTGATGCAATGTGTGCTTTTCCGCTGATCATATTACCATCATCAGAAACTGACCTGCCTTCTTTCTGTCTCTGACGATATTCTAAAATCGATAGCTATAAAAAAAATCACTAACATTAAACCCAACTTTACATCGTTATTGTTTTATCGTAAGGTTTCCTTTTCAATAGTAATATTACCTTTCTCTTGGTAGGAGTAGTAGCACTATGGTCAGATGGAGTGTCTACCTGTGTTCGCATTAATTGAGATTCGTTACATGAGTTTTCTGAAGATGCACCATCAAGTTTAGGAAGTTCGGGGATGCTTGCAGCTGAAGTTACAACAGGAGTTTGATTATTGGAACTCAATGCCTTGGTGGTATCATCCAGAGAAGCATCCACAGCTGCTGTGCGAGCTAATTTGCTCAGCAAAGTGTTTCTTGCAATTTCTGCCGTAGAATTAAGGTTCAACTTCAGCTGACTAATACTTTTGTCACGAATATAGTCCAAAATAATCGGCTCCGCAAGCGATGTTCCCTTGACTGGAGACGTGCACGTGACAGCTGGTTCTTTAACTTCAACCTGATCCCATCTGCTTTTTCTGGTAGGTGATCTAGAAGTGGGAGATGCGCTCTTGTCACTAACAACAGTGTCGCAGATTATTCCGGTTTCAAGGATTGTTTTTTTCTCTTCGGTTGGTGTTGGATTTAATGAAAATGTATTTTCCTGTAAACTATCTTCTTCAGTTTCTTTTGCCTTCCCCTTTTCTTCTTTTTTCTTTTTTCCATGATGATGATGATGATGTTTTCGCTTCTTTTTGCCTCCTGAACTTCTGTCTTTAGTCTCTTTTCTGCCTTTATGTCCTTTTGCGGACACACCATGATCTTCAACGGGTGTGTTCTCTTCTTCGAATTCCCTTTCAGGCTCAGGGTTGGGATCCACTACACGCTCTTCTTCGCTGTCTTTTACAAGTATTGTTTCATCTTGTACCTGTGTCGGCTCAGTCACGAGTAACGAGTTACTAGATTCTAGATTTGTCTCCACTTCGTCTTCGTTTGTTCGGTTTTCATCATCATTGTGATCCATTTCTTCGTCTTCCGCACTCGAAATTTCACTGACCGATAAAATTCTGTTTTGAGTTCTTTTGCTATTGCCACCTTCATACGTAGCAGAAATCGTTAACTCTTCATGTTCTAGATCATGTTCTGGTTCGGAGTTATGGCCATCCGTGTGGTTTGTCGGAGTAGAAGGAGGTGTGTTGCTGATTTCTGATGATATTGACGATCTCGCAAATCTTCTCTTCTTTAATGGAGCAACACAGTCTCCTGTGGCCAATGGTGAAATAGGTCGGGAACTTGGACTAGAAGCATCCGTCTCTTCACTAATCGCTTGCCGAAGCCACCTCTTCTTGGCGGATGCATTGTCCAGATTATTACTTGAGGCGTTCAGACTAAAAGACGGGGCGCTGTTGGGAGTTGCGACGCTAGACGGAGAAGTCAAAGTTCTTCTCATGTACTGCTGAGGAATTAAGTTAGACGAGTCTGCACCACCGGATGGAGAGGAAGATGGAGTGGGGGAATTCGATCGGTACCACTCAGTCATCATTAACTTCTTTGTCTTAGGCAGCCGGAAGTTAGAATCACCAGCGTCAGGTACACCAATACTGCTAATAATGTCTGTTGGTATTTTAGACTCGTCTGCTGAGTTTACATCAGACTCCGTTGACGTACTCCTCATATCTCCTCCACTACCTGAGCTTCTTTGACTGATTAACTGCGGCTTTCGGGGGGATGATCCTCTGCTTCCTCCTCCACTATGACTGCCAGAACGGCCTCGTCGTCTTCCTTTCCGCTTTCCTTGATTGCTGCTAGAAATTGTTGGTGCGAATTTAACGCTTTTACTGATTGGAGTTTGCACAGATGAGTCAGAATGGTTTTCATCATCATGATCATCATCTTTAGCACTAGAATCCTTGACTTTTTCTTTCTTCTGCGTTTGTCTGCTTTCTTTTTTTCGTTGATTGTTTTCCATCCTCTCAATAAGTTTCAAGACTGACTGCAACTTACGTTCCTCACGAGATAAAGGCTTCGAAGAATCACTCGAGCCAAAGTCGTGTGGATTAGATAATCCTTGAGTTTCAACCAATGTGACTAAAGACTTGGGATCATTTCCTGACTTGTTACGGTGCCTACTAGCTCCACTACTACTTTCAGCTCTAGATCTTCTTGATGGAGCAGTGATAGGAGATTGAACAGGCACATCTTCTATTGAGTTCGCAGCAGCAGAATTTACAGAAGCAGTTATGCTTCGTGTCCGAGGTATTCGTTCTTTCGTTGGTGGAGACACTGGAATTGTAATAGGTTCCTCTGGAGTAGAAGATCCTCCAAGAATAGACTCAACTTGACAGACTGGGTCACTTGCCGACTTGACAGGAGAAGCTTGGGTTGAAATAGCAATACTTGGTTTGTCTCCAATATCCTGTTGACTCAGAGGAACGATATCCTTTTCTAATGAAGATGTTCGACGAGAACTCAGCCGTTTCTTCCTTTCCTTCGGCCTGCAAATTGAAACAAAACATAGTAAACTTAATAATTACAATACTTGTCATACGTAAGTGTACATAGTGTTCTCATTTAACTTACTCAAGAGTTTGGGAAACAGGGCTTGTTAGCACCCCATTCTTCCTTTGATTATACAGAACTTCTTGAGGTAGGCTGACGGGAGATTGCGAAGGCTCAATTGTTCGTACAGCACATGTGGATGCATCAATACATGCACAGGGAAGAGAGGGTGGCACGACAAAATATTCATGATGAAGACTTTTAGTAATTGCCTGGAACTCATGAGGGACTGTGATTTCTTCATCAATCTCAACAGTCTGGGTAGTTACGATGTACGCGTGCAAAGTTCCTTTCCCAACAACATGACGGATTTCTGCATTTGCTTTGCATGAACGGCGGACAAACCTTGCTTCATTTCCGTACTTTCTTAAGTCAATACTAATGCACATTCCGTTCTTGTGGACTTGATGAAAGAAAGCAAAAGGTTCTGGTTGTATACTATTAGGATTGTTCATTTGCGTTTGTGATTTCCTGAAACAAATCCTCAAATTGTAGACTTACATATAAATAAAAGGAAGAGTCAATGAATAATAGGAAATCATTACCTTGTGGGTACAAATCCATTCGACATTTGATATTTGCCTACAAGTTCGATCACAGCCTGATTAGGCAGCAGTCTACAACCAGCAAGAAGAGTCTTCAGCTTCTTTCCACCTTCCAAACTGGTGATGCCCACTTTCCATCTCTTTACACCACCTTCGGCGATATCAAAATCAGGTACGGTTATAACATCAAGACTGTGATGCTTTAACAATTTTGCTCGTAGTTCTTGAGTGTAACTACAAATTGAGTCCTCCGCTTCTTCATACTTGTCCAGATAAGGTGAACTTGAATATGGACACGAATAAACAGCTGGAATAGGAATTCCTATGTTAGGACTTATGTTACCACCACTATATGCACTTTCAGGACTGGACATACTACTGTTACTACTACTTAACACACCTCCCCCAACTGTTCTATCGAACACTGGAGATCTTGCTTGACTTGCACCTTGTACTTGCTGAAGTTGTTGTTGAGCCTTCGAACTATCCTCAGTGCTTCCAGAAGATATAATATGTGGTGGACTCAAATCTCCATTAGAAATCGCCCTAAATGTTTGTTTTCTTGCTTTGCGCCGCGACTCGTTCGTCAAATTGAACGCAGTTCCATCGATTCCGTTGCTGTCCAATGTTGCACTGTCTGTTTTAGATAGCGAAGAGTCAGTTTTATGGTTGCCGTTTGTGGTCACTTCGTTGTCTTCCAGCGATTCCTTACTGAGTTCGTCAGGGTATCCTACGAAGTCTACAGCTGCTTTACTGTTAGATGGTTTCATGGACTCCGTAGAATGCTGAGACGCTTCTAACGGGTTGGTCGACTCGTTAGATTGCTTGTTATTTGTTGAAGGTAAGGTGGAGTCTTCTTCAAAACTAGTAGGAGCGGATATAGCAGGTACGGTGTGCCTACGGGTGTAACTTCTTTTTACTCTTGTTGCGCCATCAGCAGACAATTTTCCTTTTCTTCCGATCTTTCGCAGACCCAGTTCATTCTTAGCAGTAGTTAGCTTATTTCTACCGCTCAGCTTTCTGGACCTTTTCACATTGGGGCTCGTATCGATCACTAACTCACCGTCACTATCAGATTGACCTAGCTGCTGACCACTTCCATTCGATAAGCTGGGCCTTCCTCGTTTCCTCACTTTAGCAGGAGGTAGCTTAACTGGACTAATAGCACCGGTAGAATGATTTTCGAGCTGACCATCTTGGCTAGTACCTCCCATAACAGTGGCATCAACTGCTTTCATAATATTTGTGGAAGTGTCAAAATCGTTAAGTTGTTCTGTTGTTACACCTTTATCCAGCATTTCCTTTTTTCTTGCTTGAATGCCTCGTGCTCTTATTCTTGAGACCCATCGGGGTTGGCATTTTTCGCACAAGTATGTCTCTGGTATATCACGTCTATCAATCCCCATGCAGTCAACATGTTGCCATGTCCAGCATTTATCACAGCAGATCATGAATCCATCGTCATGAAGGAAGTCGCAAATACACCGAGTAATTGAATCATCCGTAGGCGGGGGAGATGCACTTGTAGAGCTATCATTCAGAGTTCGTCCAGCTCCTTTACTATAACCGTAATCTTCTATTGCTGCTGAGGAAATTGATGCAGATCTCTTTCCTCCAACCTCTCCACTAAAATGTCTCGCAGCTGCTGATGAAGGCCGTTCAACTTCATCGCAATTGCTGACGATCTCGTCCTCATCTTCTGAAGCCGACTTTGTCGACACACTGTCATTTCTGGTTCTCCCACCATCGTAGTTCGGAATTGTACTTTCTGGATCACCAAATACACGCACATCACCAGGAGGAGATGACTCTCCGCATCCACCACCATGCTTTTGCTTGTACGTCGACGGAAACACATGCATATCAGCCACGTTTACCGAGCCTTGTCCATGCTGTTGTAAATTAGAAGAGTTGATGGTCATCAAGCTACTGCTTCTAACCGTATTGTTACTACTCCCTCTACCTCTTCCCCTCCCCCTTCCTCTACCACCTCCACTTGCAGAATCAGCCCGTCTGACCCTAGAGGACTTAGGGGTAGTCGTACCATCGAAGATGTCCTGATTTCGCCTGGACTTTGCCTTCTTGGGAACGGTTGTTATATTCTTAGCAGCGGAGCCACCGATAACGGGAGAAAGTCCTCTTCCATAAAGTGTTGCGCCATAGGTACCAACCCCTTGATGTTGGTGGAACACAATGTTTCCGTTATTTCCACTGCTGCTCATGCCATAACTTGACGTCAATGATAACGTAGACGTAGGAGATCCGAGGGGTGATGAGGTAGCCAGGCGTGGAGATAGAGGGGATTGCATTCTTGGAACAGCCACGTAGTTATGGTCTTGCATCACGACGGATAGAGCAACTGCTGGGCTCATAATTTTCGTTGACAGGGAGCTAGAAGTTGTATTAGGACTTCTCATTGTTGTATTTAACACACTGCTATAACTATTAACTTGACGTGGGGACATTAATACAGTAGGCCTTGACGTATTCGGATTACACTGGGATTGCAGTCCGTTCGCCTTTTGAACAATCACGACTCCTTCTTTCCACTCCGTCGTAAAGGGCGCGGATGCTGGAGATGTGAGTTTTTCTGTACTTGTTATGGTTGTCGGTGACGATAAATGTTCAGCCGTCTTTGCTCCAGAAGGAATTCTATCATTTATCACATCATTTCGTCTTAAATCATTTGCATTTGCCGTCTGTTCTTTTTCAATCACCAACACATTGTTGTTGATAGTATTACGGGTGTTTTTCTGTGCTTGGAGTTGCTCTTGACCACCTTCAACAGAAATTCTATCGTGGTCAGTATGGATATTCACTAAACTGGCGGCGTTATCCACGGGAACATTGTTCATTAATGGGGCAACAACACTGGGCATGGGTTGTTGAGTCATTGTAAGAGTCGTTGGTACGACAGGTTTACATTTTGTAGAATTAGTTGAGGTTGTTGAAACTGACGAAGATGAGGGGATACTGAGAACACGCACAACTTGCACAGTAGCCGTACCACTATTATTACTTAAATTATTGCGTCGACTGTCACCAGTAGATTGTTTTACAATTGTTATAGGTTCAGAACAACTTGCACTCAACGGAAGATTTATCATTGCAGGGTCACTTCGAACCAAAGAGTTACTTAAGTAAGGAGATGTTGCGGGAATAGGTTGTTTAGACGCAGTCGTCACTGCTTGTTGAGGTAGTTGATGAGATGTTGTTATTGTAGGTCCATAAGGTGTGCGGTTGGTTTCCGGACCTAGTAATAAAATAAGTTAGTTGAATGTTGCAGCATGTTACACTTATCGTATCAGTAGAGTTGAGCAGAGAGCGAAAACCCTTACCATTTAAACTTGATTTGATTATTTTGAAAGATCCTGTAGGAGACCCAAAAAGTGACTCACTGTTTCGAGAGGACTGTGAAACATGGGCTTGTACTTGTACTCGTGGAGTTCCATCCACAATACTTGAAGTTGTTGTAATCGTAACAGGTCTCATAGTGTAACCTCCAAAACTTTCTCCGTCACTTTTAGTCGTGAAGACTGTTCCATCTCCCATCAGCGCAGCAGTAACCACTGTCGTTGTTGCTGTTGTTGGACTGGAACAGTTTATTGAGGAGGTCACCCTCTCCGTTCTATGAGGCGTTGGACTGGAGCTTGCAGGGCGCAATGCATTTGGTGAAGAAGAATCACTTGATGATGAGGACAAAAGGGACGATGATGAAGAAGTAGATGATGTACTTGAATATGATTGCTGATTTATTGGGGCGTTATTATTTTGCACAGCTGCGGTAGCGGCAGCTTCTATCGCGGCTGACACTACCGCTCCTAATTGCATGATTAGGCTGTTCATGGCATCATCATGTAGTTTGATTATGCTTTAAAATAATGTCAAAATGTAGAGCTTGGTAGTTAATTCACATCAAAATAAAATTCACTTGAACAGGACGTACTGAAATAACTTGTAGGTGAACGTTCGATTCTACAAATCGGATACCGTAAACCTATCTTAAGCCTCAGATTCAGTCGTCACCCCCCACGTCAGTCAGTGTTCCCCCACTCCAATGGTCAAGTCTTCCAACCGATGACAATCTCCGGTAGAAGTACTTCTTCTCTACTTGAACGACGATCAACGGTACTGCGTCCATGCAAGGCATCACTTCCATGGCTCACGGGGTGAAACTCTCCTGTTTCACCTGCAATAGAAGGAATAAAAAGTTAACAATGTGTCTTAAACGAATCTTGGCTTTTGTTCACACCCGATGAAACACAATCAAATCAGCATCTTTTAGAGAACTCAATGACATACAATTCTACATGTTAAATACTTTATCTGGAAGGAGAATGAGAGTATGCTAGTTTGGTGCATTAATATTTGCCTTCACTCAGTTTGTGACTTGTGTTCAAGCAATCAAGATCGTGGGGTGAGAGACCATTTACAGGTAGTGACAAAGATTCTAAGATCAATTTTACTGACGAAAGTCAATTAATCTTGGGAGTGACAGCTGATCAGAAAATTGGTATAGCTGCTGTTATGATACCGTTTAGAGATCGAATGCATGCAAATACTTTCAGCTGCCACAAGGAATGTTTCATACTTGTCACATAAATACAATAAAAGTTTGTATTAGGAAGTGTCAGTAATTGGCAATACAAAACTGAATCAGATGATACCAATTTACGGATTCTATGCAATTCAAGCAACCTTTACAAATCAGCCAAGCAATTTACTCACAAATATCTGCAAATTACTTTTGTTTCTGAACTATAAAAACTAATTTCCCGAATGCCTACTTCTACATATAACCTTCGCCTTCATACTCAAACTTCATTTTTTGCAATACCAAACTTGCGTCATTCATACTAATTCATAGCGTGCCCATTGCAGCAGTACTATAAAATTTTGTTAAAAACAACAAGCGGCTTGCTCAGCTGCTTAGTTTAAAGTGAGGATCACACAAATTTTTAATCTTCCAATTGTAATATATCATTTATTACAATAAATATTGGCATTGTATGGGACAGGAGAGTCATCATGTAACACAATCTTTTCTGCATCTTGTAAATTTATAATCCAACATGTCCCATTCAACCATATCTGCAGATAGGCAAAAACATTGGTACAAGTAGGTATGAAAGAACAAATTTCATACCAAGATTGTCCAATAAGCCTGTCTCTGAAACTGAAATTTTAAGCCTGCTATGCTTGATTTTCCTGCAGTGGTTGGCACCGCAAGCGACCCCAGCCCCTGTTTTCAACCCACAGCAAAAACAGCCGAAACCAGCCGACCAAACCATCGGACAGCGCAGCAGCTCTCCTTGCACGAACTCCCTGAAGCGATATCACATCTTTCCATCAATTCCTACTCCTCTACTCCTCTATCCATATATTCTCTTTCCCTATCCCTCTGTAAACTCGATGAAAAGCTAACTAACCCATTCCCATACCCAAACTGTATGTTGAATGCATGGGCAAATCATAGATCTCTCAATTTCTAGAATCCAGCCTCGCAACAACAGAAAAAGTGATATTGCGATAAGGGATAAAAATATTGCGTAGCTTTGACGCTTGGAGAATGTGCATATTAAGACTGTTACTATCATTTCAAACCTGAACACACCAAGGATATTGTTTTCGAAAATTATTTTCAAGTGTTAAATATATCGTTTACATTTCTTTCGCTGACTCCACAATCTACATCTGCAGAAGCTGACTAACAAACAACCTCTTGCTTTTCATAAATTTTAAATAAATCCACTCGAAAATGTGTATTACATACAACATCAAGTTAGTTGAAAATAGTTGTGATAAAAGGTGAAGGTGTATCTTACAATCATCTAAACTAACTTCAGGAGTTAGATTATGGTTTCCAGTTTAGATTTCTAAGTATTAATTAACACGTTGCTTTCATGAAAATACAGACCCATATACAGACCTACAACTTGTTAAGTTGTGAAGTTCCTATCTCATCAGTTATCAGTTGATATCCACAATTACCCATTATGAGGTGCATGAATTCTTCATCAATACTTACGACCACTCTCTGATATACACAAATGACAAAAAAGGATCGAAACAGATAATTCTACACGCGATTAGGTCCTATTGTCCTTAAACTGGTAAAAGGAATCATTACAGACTACCAATAAAGGTTCATAATATACCACAATAATACAAAGATGCTATCCAGGAATTGAATGTGTCAAAGCTGTCGCTTAGTCCGCAAAAAAGTACTGCGTAATAAATAAAAAATCTTAC
>JAQGAD010000497.1:0-37059 GCA_034696625.1 Isotomurus palustris | reverse complement strand
ATTCCACAAATCTCTACAGTACTTCTTTGCAAAAATTGTGTCCCAGTTGAGGTTGGTCAGAAGTGGGAAAGAAAACTTGTCGGGGTCTAGTTTTATCCATTTACTATCCTCACCTAAGTTTTTTCTGTTTATGTGTTTTTTGTAAGCTGAAAACGAGAAGTCCCAGCCCATGATAACGGCTTACATCACTTCCAACATATTATGTTGGCGTCATTTTAAATCTGATATTAAGAGCAGTGTATAGCTGGAAGTCGGAACAGTCTAAACAAGTATCGGAAATGAAATTATGGAAGATACTTTACAAAATCCCATTAGGCAGGAAGGAAAAAGGGATTTCCACTTCCAACTTCTCCTGTGACACACAACAAAAGGAGAGCCATTCCCACTTCTAAATTTAGAAATCGTATTCACATGTGCGCATCGTTAACCAAAACACCCAGATTTTGTACAAAACCATTGTTGTTCAGTTTTGATAGGATTTCTTCCTTTCACTATTGAACACATACTTTATCATCTTATTCGAGTCTATTTCGATAATTAAAGAAATGATTTTCCTATTAGTAAGAACTTAAATAATTTCAGACACTATTTGCATTATTGCGATTTTAATTTGAGACTCTCATTCATTATGGAAAGTTTCTTTCCGACCAATTTGCAATTCATTTTTGTCAATAGCACTTCAAACAGTTACCTAAACTATGTCAAGTCATATTGACACTGCAAAATTTCAAGAGACTCTCAAGACTTTGTTTTCCACTTGGAGATACCTGGAATTGATAGACACTCTCAGTTAAAATTTGATACACTCCAGCCTTATTGCGAAATACGAAACATCTGGCGTTTGAAAGTAGAATATGAACCTTGTGAGACCCAAAGAGCCCAAGATACTTGAGTTTATGGCTGACATTTTGAAAGGCTAACAAAGCAGTAACATCTGTGATTCCAGGTCCCACTCCGTCGATCGATAAATATTCCAGATCTGCAAATACACGCGTGATTATTCAATTTACGTGTTTACTTTCTTCACTACCTCTCAAAGTAAATATGTGTGGGGACAAGTAAATACACACAAACAAATTGCAACCTTTGATCTTTCTTTCTCAACTCATACCCACGGGTTGAGTATTTCGGTGTAAAGTATAATCACTCACTTTTCAGTGTAGAAAAATCCACACCTTCCTTATATATAACATCCACATCTTGTGGTGCTTGCAGAGCCTTCCAATTTCTCCACCTTTTGACAAGTCTTGTGCAATAAACTGTGGCAACTCCGGTAAATCCCGCATCTGTCGTGTATCTCATATTAACTCGTAACATAAGGACGCGTAGGTGGACAAGGCTTTTAAGAACTAGCTGGAGATCTTCATCTCCGAACATTGCACCTGACATCTCAGCCCACTGTCCGTCTCTTTGACTAAAGAAATTGTTGTATTCGTACGGAGGTCCGTCCAATATTTTTAGCTCAACCAATCCAGGAAAGTTGTGGACGATTGTATTCAAGTTGAAGGTAAAAAACCTCGGCCGATGAGTAGAATTAGTTGTTAACGTGAACTGCTCTACCAAAGGAAACTGCAGTTTCTTCGAGTATGGAATCATGTCTCTGATTTCTCTGATGGCATCTGTTTGAACGACAACCTCCACTGATGTGAGATTCTCTCTATAAAGCTTACTTACGAGGAGTTCTCTCTCGACTGCAGACGCTGCTGCACCTCCTTGATCATCCAGGATAATCCCAAACTTCAGGAGACACGAAGGATTAGTTGTACTCTGGAAGTTGTGAATTTCACGAAGACAAGAAGTTCCATTCCCTCTTAACACGACGTTCTTCAAAGTAAACACCTCGAGGTTCGAAAGTCGATGCAAGACAGGAATCAGATGCTTTTGCAGTCCAAACCACACGCTAAAAGGTTTGAGGTCGATAGTAAGCTCCTTCATGCGACTACGATAAGGCTTATCATCCGAATGGAATCTCCATTCTGCCATGCATGTCAGGAAACGGTTGATCATTCGAGGTGCTACTGAGTGTCGTGAAACTATATGACATCTAAGGACATTTTTCTCAGCCAGAAAGGAATGGACACACTTCCAGTAATTCACACTTCTCTTGTCTGAACTTATCTTGTAGGCAGTCCCACGGCCCAGAATCAAAATGAAATTATCCAACTGTCCACACCTACTTTTTAGTAGTGAGAGCAGCGTCGGTGTGATTGGAGTCGAGTGAGTGTCTTCCTCTATTAATTCAATGCTTTTTAGAGATCCAAAGAAATAGTCTTTTTCTGGGCACTGGAAGTTCACTTCGTCCATCACTTCTTCAAAACACGTTGGGATTTTCCAACCCATTTGCAGGAGCATGTTATCAACTAGAGCTTCTTCGAGTTCAAAACTACATTTGTCCATAATCAATTCTGTCATGTTGGTGAACAGGTCGAGGAGTTCCAAAAGGTCTGGCCAGTGAAACGAGCATTCTTCCATTTCCAGTCTCTCGATGCCCTTAACGCTCCTCCGGAAGATTGTGGCATAGTACGTTATCAAGCAGTGAATATGTCGAGACGTTAAATGTTTCAGTCGCATAGTCTTCCAATTGAAGAATCGAGTAGTAGATTTACTCAAATATGAAGCACACTCGGAGCCTATTCCTCCATATGAAAACAACGATTCTGAGTTTCGGGAATCAATTACAGCTACAGCTGAGGTGGCCCAGGTTTCGGAAGATGTTATGACCTTATTCCATCGTTTGGACACAAGTCGTCTTGTCTTCATCTCATCGAGAGACGTGCAAGAAATAATACGACTGAGAACTGCAGTCTGCATAACAATGTGAATGTTCATCATCTTGTATAGCATCAAATTATGTTTGTGAAATGTGTTTAGTCTAAACTCATACAGGTAGATTTGTTAGGCAGTCACTTCCAGAATGTAAATCTGCGATTTCCCACATTTCTGGGTCTAAGCATCTCATCCAACTGAAATAAAATCCCGACTTCCTTTTACTCACTTGTGAAATAAAATAATAGAGAGGATTTCGAGTAGTCTCTTTACCGATTTATAAAATGCAACTCTCTTCCTTGACAAGAATACACGCTGGTGCTATTGAGTAGTGCTGGTTTGAGGAGAAACTGAAACTCACGACCGAAATCAGGGTGGAATCTGGAGTGTGTGCAGTCTCCTGACTCCAGGAGCATTTTGAAGGGTAATCGGCCCAGAAACGAGAGCATTGTAATTTATTAAACGAAAAGTGTACTACTTAAACAACTTGTAAGACACACTGGGAGATTTGGTTCATGACATGAAAATAAAGAGGCCGGATTATTTACAAATTGGAATGTGTTATTATAGCAGTTTATTGCTCGTATACGAGTATAATATCAAGATCATTATTATTATGATTGTCTCATTAGGTAATAATCCTACAAGATTTCTATAGAAATCTCTTGGCTAACGAGCCCCATTCGGTTAGAGAAGAAGAACTTGAATTATGCAAACAATCTTTAGTCTTCAGCACTGTCGGAGTTTCAGAATGGTTTCATTCTGTTTCAAGTACCTTCTTAAAGATAGTCTTCCTATTCTCGTTATCTGTAATAAATCAACAATCTTGTGTAATTGATGAACTCCTCACTACGGAGAAGTTGGAAGCTCATTACTCTTATTGCAAACTTGAATGCATACAAGATACTACATACCGTCGTTTCTCCCCAAATCTCAAGAACTTTCAGACTCTTCAAGTTTTGAAATCCGAACTTTGCCGATATATTAGTAACTTTTTTTCCAAGTCCTTTTAAAGAAAGCTCTTCTAAATCTAAAATATCCACCAGTCAGACTTGTTAAAACGAACTCTGTTACAAGTTTACAAGGCCTTTTGATAAGATTGTTAAAGCTAACCTATAAGATTGGAGAAATTAGCCTTTAGCTCATGTCCAAAGTTCTCCCATGAGTAATTAACGTCATCTTCCATAAGCACAGCGATATCTGAAGAATGGATGCCAGTTATTCCATGGTCATCAACTTTAGACAAATTAGCCCACAATTTCAGCACTCGTAATCTCGGGAGTCCTTTGCAGATGGAAACAATATCTCCGTTCTGGATACACGCTCCACTAACATTAGGTTTTGATTTCTGTCCAATTACTTTGTTAAACATTTGGTTGTGATCCAGCAGTCTATCTGAGATACGAAGTTCCGTCAGGCAAGGAACTTGACGAGTTAGTGACTGTAAACTGAAAGACAGAAAGTTCGGGTATCCTTCTTCTCTCTTCGTAGGCTCAAATGTTACAAGGACAGATTTGACTCGTGGAAAATTTCCTTTAAGATTTTTTCCCATTATTTGGGACACACTCCGACTTTTCCCACCGCTAATCGAGATGTGTAGACTCGTTACAAACTCATGAAGCAGCGGACGCTCTAACAGATTTCCAATAGCTATTTCGTCATTAAGTAGGACGTGGAGGTTAAATGATGTCACAAAGAGCAAATGGTCTTGGAGACTTTCTATCGTATCCAAAGTTGATTCCCACCATTGTCCTAAAACGATTCTAGAGATAGTTACTTTCGTCAGAGACTTCATGCAGTGAAACTCCAGAAAACGCTTCAGTTTTGACAGCTGCTTGGGTGTTTTTAGACTTGATGCGTCAAAGCTAAAGTTGATTTCAGTTAGGCAATTGAATTCAATATCGTCCAGGGCGTCGAGAGCATTCCCAAAATAGCCGTTGTATCCTTTATCTGTCCAACAGAATTTGATGCGCTTCATACTCGCAATATTCACGGACAGGAAGGAATGCAGTGCCCGGGTGAAATGAGAAACAAGGAAACCCAAATGCTTCTCTTGCTTAGCAGGTGTTTCCCAAGGTCCTATGGTTAAGTCAAAGGATTCCACACACCTTGCTCCCTGCCCGAGAACGTGAAAGTAGATAACTAGTCCTTCGTCAACAGTTGTTCTCTTTATGCTCAATTTCTTTAGCTTCTTCAACTGATTCTTTAACTCCACGAATTCCTGTCTCTTCAGCTCTTTTTCAAGACTTTGAAGTTTTCTTTGACAAGAGAAAAAAGACACTTCTGAAAAGTGAGATCCATTTGTATCTGATAAGGCCTTTAGATTGGCAAAGCTCTGTAGCAAATGAATAAGTGTTCTCCATTGGAACGAACAGTTGTGTAGTTGCAAAGCTCCCATGTGACGAATAGAAGATCGAAATTGATTGATGTATTTGGTACACATCAGTTGTATCTGCGAGTTCACAGCGAATTCCAAGCGAATTGTGTACGGACGATAGGCTTTAGCTTCAAGATCCTGGAGATATCCTAGGAGCTTTTTACACTTTGCTGGGGCAAACTGGGCTGAGTATGAATTCCTACGTCCCTTGAAAATCAAAGGGCCTCGGGTGTACGGATCTGTTAGCTTTTTCCACCTTCTACACACTCTGCTGCATACTTCCAAGTCTCTAGCATTTAAGTAGCTGAATATCTCCTCGAATACTTCACTCTGAAAGAAAGCGCGTGAATTCATGGAATTTCTTATCCAGTGGGAAAATGTAAATTGCATTTGATAAGAAGAATGTAAATTGTTACAGGAATTAAAGTGGCAGTTTCATGGCCTATACGCCTACGGCTAGACGTTCGGGATTTAGATCGTGATGGGGATTTGTGTCTTGTCGCATCAGGAAGGACGGGAAGCTTCTCTTGTCTATATACACGAAAGGAATGGAGAAACCACAGAGTGAGTAGTAAAAACCAAAAATAACATAATGTTGATTTCGCAAGTTTTAAGCTTCCATTGCGAAGTGAAAGTTGAATTTCAACATACGTGCGCATTCTCCCTTCAGAAATGACAGGTTTCTGTCCCTTCTCGTGTAACGGATTGACTTTCGACTTTTTAACGTCTTCTTTTTTCCTACGTCTGTCTTCACCTGCTTTCTCCTTATCCTTTGGTGATTTTGATCTCGATCGACTTCTCTTTGGACTTTCTTTTTGAGAAGTGTTACCGTTGATGTCTAACGAAGCCTCCTTTTCTGCATGAATTTTATGAGGAGACAATTCCCTATCTGATTTACTTTGACCTTTAACACCAGGTTTCTTCAGAATTCCCTTTGGAGTCGGTAAGTTCCTAAGCACATCAGCTTTCTCTTCGAACGAAGGTCTTAACACAAGAATATCGTCTCCCTCATCATCTCCATTGTCATAATCTTCAGCCAAAGACAAAGCATCTTCTTGTATATCAAACAGAATGTTATTTGACATCGGCTTCAATTTGTTTCTAGCATTCATTAAGTCTCGATCACTCCCAGTACTCGATGATGTTAGAATGCTACTGGAACTACTCAATCTTGGAATGAAAATGGGTTCTTTTCCTGTAAACTCCCTTAAATCGTGTGTTGGTAGTTTCTTGAAGAAAACTTCTCCTGTTTCACTGTCCACTACACGAAGGCGAGACCCTTCCCTTGACAGAATGACTGGAGTTCCTTCTGCTGAATTATTTCTTGAAGAGTCCCGACTATCCCGCAGGTCACCATTGTTATTACAGTCCTTCGCACAAACGCCATAGGATGCTTTCGAACTTGAATGGTTGCGTGATTGACTATCGGACGCTTTACTCGGACCTTCTTCACAATCATCCAGAAAAGGATTCTGATTGATTTCCTCATCAGTCCACCGGGATAATTCCGGAAGACCGGCAATATTTTTTCTCTTACTTGGTGAGGTTATAATCTTCTCATTTTCATCTAATAGTTGCAGTCTTCCTGTTTCTCTTCTAGAACTTCCACATTTCGATCTATGTCGTGACCTTCCTTCCCTTACAAAGTTCCCATTGGGGTCACATACTGCACTTGGATAGTTCTTATGGCTTTTCGACTTCGAAGAAGGTGGATTGCTAGATGGACTTTTACTCTGCTTCTCTTGAGATTGTCTTCTTTTCTTACTACTCGTTCGTTCCATTCGTTGCTAATACAAACCTTTGGATTTTGATTGCACTATTTTACTCTAAGAAGATACTTATCTCTCTCTCGTCATTAAAAAGTTGTTGTGTTGATCTTATCTCCAATCGTACAAAAAGCACAGCCAATTAATAAAAGTTAAGAAGTTTATTACATAAAGGTGACGTACCAATGCATGGAAAGTATAGATCATATTATAATAAAGGTAACTATGATCAACATCTTTATTTTTATATATTGTAAATATAAGAACAGTCTTCTCTTATAATTAAACGAACTGAGCAAATGAAAAAAACCTCAGAGGAATTTAGAGTTAGTGTCTGGTGCCTTGAAGAGATGAGAGTGGAGAAAGCTCTCCAGATGAAAGCAAGTGTTTGAGATCTCAACTTAATAAATAAATAATGAGAAAACTTTTGTATTCCAGGTTGGGAATGCTGCATACATGTTCTTAACATGTGAGAGAGTGTGCATTTGGACTTTAAGATCAAAGACGTCTGCCTCCATGATTAAGAAAAGAAGATGGTCCTTGTGTCACGAAGGGATGAGATGAGAGTGAGTGTCACTCTCGACTTTTCATCCACATCAACCTCACCTCTCTCGGCTCTCTCTGAGGAAATGAATCTCTCCGCTCTCACCTCCACTTTCTTTTATTACATAATACCTTTATTTTTAACCTCACAACGAAGACGTCTGCGGTAGCTTTAAGGAACACAACTCACGCTAATATATATTTCCACACTTTAGATTTCTGTCTGCAGATACAGTAAGTCTGTAAGTTGTGAGAACAAAGAGTCGGAGGATTCGATATGATTAGAAAGCTTAGTGAAATCATGAGAGGATTATTCCTTCTAAGTTGTTTCCTTTTGGTTGTTGAAGCACAACAGTGTTGGTGGGTTTTAGACAGCAGACTTCTCAGATATCGCTCACTCTTCCACATCGGCCATCAATATAATGAGATCGATGGATGACTTTAACTTTAAACGTAGTCCATGGGAAGCAGTGTACTCATCCTGATTCCTAATGGATCCGTCCTCTTTTCATCTAATCCCACTAATTGTTTACCACTTCAAAACCATAATGAAATTGCATTTCAGACTGGAGAGAAAAAAGCTTTCAAGCGTACACACAGTCTGAGTCTCTGGGCTGGTTTGCAAAATACAAGTTCTGATTCTATCTAGCGATGCTCCTTGTTGTGTTATAAATTTTAGGACAGGGAATTCGGAAATCCTTCTTAGATTTTCAACATCCAGAATTTTCTAAGTTAAATCCTCCTTAAAAATCTTCCCTTGATGTGTAAATGACTTACTGACTTCTGCGTAGGCTTTTTGTAATGGGGGAAGTAAAAAAACTTATCCCTGACAAGGAAATGTCAGAGGAGATTTTAATGCCTCCTCATTAAGAATTTTTCATTTTATCAAACAAGTTAGTGCAGAGCAGACTTTCAGTAAACTTTTTAATATTACCGAAGAAAAAAATGACAGACAATCCGCTCGCATAAATCATCAGCTCTTCGCTTGCATCCGGCCTAAGCTTTCCTTGAAAAACTAGTTTGAAACAAAATCAATGTATTCAGGAACGCTTGCCTACATAAATTGTGGAGAAACGACGAGTAATTCATTTACTCGATGCAGAGAATTCACGAAGGATGTGACACATGGAAGTACATTTACAGACAAGCAGACTAGCTGGCTTTCTCTTCCTATCCACTTCTGCATGAAGTCCCAAGTTCCTATACTGCTCATCATTCCATGAACTCTTGTAACTTGTAAGTTGTAGGTTCAGCCAGTCTGTGTACAATTCCCCAAACGTCTTAAGTTTCATAGAACAGAATAGTGTGCAATGTATCAATGTTCAATAATCCTAGCCGTCCACCTCAATTGCGAGAAATAAAGTTGTCTTCAACTGCACACACCCTTACTGTATGTGTGTGTTTGGTGTGAATTCGAAACCTGCAAATCATCCGAACCATTAGATTTGTTCGTGAAGGAACAATAAATGGCACTGGGGTCACCTTCGCTAAACGAGCGAACAAACAGCAACTCCTCCGTTGTGAAGGAATTCCTGACCGTATCGAGTAACTACATTCCTCACAACAATACTTGAGATAATTCATTTTGAGATGAGACTCTTGGAGCCTCTCTGCTATTTCCAACGACTCTTATGGAACATGTACAAGTATATATACAGAGACATGTTATGTATAGACTACATCTTCCCGTTTAAACCACGAAACTATATAATGGATGAGACTCTTGACTTGGTTATGTAGTACCTCCCAAAATCCACCCACTTAAAATTTACGAACGCACACAATCATTTGGACATAAGCCACTGCGGAGGAAGAAGAAAGTAATTATTACTCTCAGTTCAGCTCCCTCCATGCTTAGAAAAGAAAATGAGAGAAAGTCGAAGAGGATTTAAACACCACTAAGATTACTTTCCTACTTATTCCAGCAGTTTTCCTAGGAATAAAAGATTGACACTACTCATAGTAATCCTCTTAGGGTTTCCTCTCATGCTTAAGCTAGAAATCAAAGGTAAACAGAAAATGCTAAGAATAACGTGAAACTGGAGATCTTGATGGGAAAATGTCAATAACATTGCTACTTCTGTTACAAAGCATCTCACAAAATATTCCTCATGTTCTATGCGATCTCACGGACCTACCGCGGCGTACAGCCTTATTCAATGCATAAGCTACTTAAAAGAATGAAAATAATATTGTTTACAACGAAATAAAGGAAGGAAACCAAAAAACTTCCTTAGCATTTAGATACAAATGATTTTATTTGCAAGCTGCGAGTTAATACAAGAAAGCATAAGAAGAAAGCGCATAAACATTCCATAAAATGTTGACATCCCAAGGACAAAACTAGAAAGTATTCACATAAGCGTCCACAACAGTTCAATAAAAATGGGGGTTTTATTACTTGAAGAATCGAATCCCAGGACAAACGCAGGGCAGTGCGTGTAAGCGATAGATCCAGCCGTTGTTTCGTTCCAACAAGACCATCCGTCGAAAGTTCTTGGACATACTGGAAGAACAAAGTTAGAACGTACCTCTCAGTTAATTAACATGGAAATGCTTCGCTCTTTCAAAGACACTTTCAGTACTTGTTGATATACTACGCACCCTCCTCAAATGCTAATATTCCTCCACAATCTGTTAATTACGTGATTAGACTAAGTTTGGGAAATAATCCTCCAGCCTGGAAAACTGGATTCGCAATAAGAACTTCCAGTATTTGCGCGTTCACAGCCTTTCTCATGTATTTCTAATATTCTAATTAGCTCCAGCTGTAATTTACATTTCAAGTATGGCAAAGTAATTATAATTTCCTTTAGGATTAAATTAAACCTACTCTGAGAAAGTTACTTTCCCTTTGCTGAGCAAGTTCGATACATCTCTCTAGCAAAATTCGGGCTATTTCTAGACTCTCAATGAAACACCATTTAACCATTTTGACACATTTTAATTTCGCGTCATTTTCTGAATCATTTTGAAACAGCTTGCGTCAACCGATTTAGCATATATTTTCCAATTATCTCTTTCCTTGATTATTCAGTACCCTATGTACACTACAATAATAATACACAGTATACTCATACTCTAGTGGAAACCATACAATATGCAAACAAGGAGAGCTCAACACAAAATTTGCTTCCGAAATTGAAGCATCAGCTAAAAGACATGAGAATCCATTTGAAGGGATTGTAAAACAAAGCAAATTCTCGTCAGACAAGTCTTCTTGTTTGCTCTCACAATTACGTTCACATTTTCACATCAGAATTTGTAGTATGGGTTTGGGTTACGATGTGCCAACAGAAGAGATGAGCAACCAGTCGAAACTCGAAACAACGGAAGATTTAGCGGAGCATGGAATATACTTCCCCCGTATCAACTTTCACCGAGTAAACGCCTCTCTTTCTTTCTCTCTCTTTCCCCGTGGAATACCACCGATTTCTTCATAAACTCGGAGTTTTGGAAAACAGACTGACATTCCCATTAGTTTTATCAAGATCACTGTATCATCAAATTGATACTTTCACAACAAAAGCAAGCAAGCTGGCCTATGTGATGATCACGCAGCTTTCATCTATTTATAGTTCATCCCACAATGGATATGAGATTGTTCTTAGTGCATTCCTTTTGTATTCTGTTTACAAAAGAATCGAAAGACTCTCAGGGCAAACAGCCACACTATTTACATTGCAAATAGAATCGGCAGATTTTATTGTTATTGTTGTTGCTTGTGCAATAAGTAAAACTTAAAATGTATTTTACGGAGGTTCATGAGAATGTTGATCCAGTTTTGTTTACTTCTTTTCCATTTTTCACACAATGCGTTATTTCATCCCTTAGTTGCAGTGCTACCCTACGTATTGCATCTTATGGTTTTCACATAACCTTCTGTAAGGGAATTCACAGAGATAGCATAAAAGGATATAGCTTGAGTAAATGTTGTGTCCCCTGATATAATCCCAAAGTAACTGAACCAAAGAAATCTCCAACTTATAATTTGGTAAAGGAATATGAACTTAATCTAAGAATATGTCTTGTAAAGCCTTTAGATACGTCCAGAATTCACGTGTTATTTTCTGCAAGAACACACTCTACTCCCTGACACGTATTCTTGGACGATTCCATCTGGAAAGAAACTATTCCGATGTTTCTCCTCAGAGAAGAAGAGATCTGCCTTACACAATACTCATCCTTCCTACGATGACGTGATGTATCACAACATGTTTTATAAAATCTGGACTGCTTTTTCTTTGTGCAAAACTATTCCATGTTTTTCTTCCGTAGAATCACAAGAAGTTCTGTAATTCAAGTAGAGGGATGCAGGTGCTCTCGAATTAAAAAATAAGTACACATGAGACTCTCGAAAGTTTTTTTAATAACAAAGCCGGCCAACAGTCAGTGAGGATAATAAAGTATTTCAAAAAGTTGGAATACAGCCTGAAAGTGATATTTAGTTGGCGTGGCATGTGATGTTAGCTGTAAATATCCCATAAACAGGCTCTCTCGAAGTACTCAGACAGAATACTACGGACCTTACGTACACGCACAGAAGAGCGTTACGGAAATCCCGGAATTAGAAAAAAGCACAACACTTGAACAAATCACTGCATATGGGCCCTTTCTCGTGACTTTTACCACTACATAAAAGCCAACTAGGCGTCTATAGACGTCTATAAAGTAGACTCTGGTCTGGTGTGCTCATAGACTAGTATTTGATTTACAACTCAACAATATAACCGTGTGCTATTCACGTAAGAAATGATTTTTTGCTCATCCTCGGCCTTTTTCTACGAGAGTCTATAAGAAGTCTAGACTGGTTGCATTAGATTTCACGCGAATCTCATTTTTGCTTTCTCCCCAGTAACTTTCTCATTCCAGTCTGTCAAATCCCTCTTTATGTAATCAAAAGCCCTGTATGATCCCATTATATCAGTGCTAATAATGTCGAGAGACACACAATTTTATTAGATTATTACCTTTTCCTGCCGCAACTGCCGCACTGGGAGCGTAGGTGTCCATGCATTGCTTCTCAAGGTACGAATCTTTCATCATCTTCTGAAACAAGTTCAGTTTCTGTGAGGTCAGTTCTGGCAAATCAGAATTCTCTCCAGAAGATCCACCACTTCCGCCGTCTTCTTCAAAAACTCGGTTTCCTTCATCACTGAAGTAGTCTTCGAAGCGTTCTCTCAACTTGTTTCTGTTGAAATGCTGTTGAGGAGTAGGGGATGATCCGACGTCTTCACTTCTTGAAGGTGATTTCATTTTTCAATCTCTTTCTGCGTGAGTATCTTGTAGCTTCACTTTACTGTCTTTTGAAACAAAACTGATTTTGATACTAAATGAAGGTTTTTATTGTCAAATGGAGAGTGAGTGGGTGTGTAGTTTTTGGCACTCACTCAGGAACATCAAAAAAGAATTTTCCCTTCCACTAAAATCTTTTTACTTGAAATTGCTTTAAGTTCTTTCTTTACAGACTTTACGGAATTCACTGGTATACAATACTTGATTTACTCCTACACAATGCTGAGATTGACTTTTATTGGAATAATCACTCATGAGAAACGTAATTAATCGAATTTTTTTCGAAACAGATTTCAAAGGAGAATACAGCCAGAGAAAAGTGTAGCTCTTATGTAAGAGACAAATCTCTTGCAAGACACATTCATGCAACTGATGAGAAAAGATGAAAGATGATGAATAAATAGTTCTCAAAGACTGGGCACGGATTACATCGAGGATACGACTCTCTGAAAGAAATAAATGAAAGTTATTATTGAAGTTTCATTCTGACTTTGCAATAAAAACCTAAGGCTTTTGGTTATCACAGACATTCAGTGAGGATTTCGTGGAAAGCTTATATCATCGTCAGTGTGTTTTCTATTGCGAAGGAAAATGTGGAGGTTGGGATCATCCTTTCACGGGTAAGCCTGTTTTTTCATGAGTGAATCTGTCCATTATAACGACAGGCTGCAGCTAATTACTTATTACTTATAGGGAAAAGTCATGATGCCACCCCTACTGTAAGTCGAAGGTTTTTTTTGCAGGGATAGCAACGCTTCCCACTCACAGACTACAGGATTTTAATGAGTAGAGTCGTATAATTGCAGTGATAAGGAGACTGCTTTCTCTATTCTCTTTGCTTAATGGTTGGAAAACTTTATGGAGAAAAGTTGAACAAAATGCTTAAGCACTATGATAAAGATTTTTACTACCCACTACAAGTTACTCCGACTGTGAAACAGATAATCTAATCTTGAGCCTAAAGCAGTTGCCTATTTTGTTCGTTTGTGTGTGTTTGTGTCACTGTATGTGCAAGCTTATGCATACATTGTGGGGAGACAGTAGAAACTAATAATGCCAAAGTATTCCCCATGCTTCCCAGTTTACAGTTTTATAGTGCATGTCCGACCTTGGTGAAGAGATTAAATCACAAGCTGAACTTGAAAACAATAAGAGCGAGATACGAGACAGTCGCACAATACGTGAAATCTTGTGGGACCGAGGAAGCTGATAGCCCAACTTATTGAAGTGACAAATCCCACTAGAGCAGAACAATTTATACATGAACTTTCTACATAAAACCATTTTACTTATAGAACTTTCTCCATTCTTCATGCAGACAATTGTGGAGAAATTACGATTTGTCATCATAAGAGGTTTTAAGGATTCTAATGCTGCT
Source organism: Isotomurus palustris (assembly GCA_034696625.1). NCBI lineage: Eukaryota > Metazoa > Arthropoda > Collembola > Entomobryomorpha > Isotomidae > Isotomurus > Isotomurus palustris. Next base: position 22,934 of record JAQGAD010000497.1, on the reverse strand, counting down.
ACTGAATTCTGCTCTTGATTTCTTGAAAGATGCACACATTCAAATAGGGACATTGTTTAGTGAGGCAGACTTGAAGTAAAAACAAAGTAACACGAAGAAAGAACTAAGGAACCAATTTGTAAAAGCAGACTTAAAAGAATTACTTTCACTTCAGCGAATGACAAAATTGTTTTGTAGAGAAATAAAAAGACACGAGAATTTAATTTGTTTGGCAGAATTTGTATTTTCTTCACTTTTTCTATTCTATTCTCAAAGCATGTGTGTTATATTTTATAGTGCTTCTGTTCATTAGTTATTCTGAGTACTGCTGAGGGACGAGAAGCCAACGGAATTATTACAATGTACGATGTTGATCGAGTGCCCATGCAACACAAATTGTCGTTATCGACTTGTTGATTCCAGCGTGAAATTGACCGTGGATATGTTCTTGTGCATAAGAAACGTACAAAGGGAAGACTGTAGCATTTTTGAAAGACATGAAGGAGAAGATTGGAGCAGATAAGTTTTGAATAATGGGCTTTGTGACCTCGTTAACAATAAACAATAGCATAACGGCCTATTTTCAAATGTGCCTAGGTTAGCACAAAAACTCAGAGTTCCTTCCTTTTCTGGAAAAGCTGTTGAAGGGATGAACTAATGCTGAATGTGAAGTGGAGCCGGAAGATATACCAAAGCCTTTAGGCATCTTTTTGCTGAACTTTGACTTCCGTCTGTTTTAAGAAAATGAATGATCACTTGTTTTCGAATAGCATGGAGAGTTTATGGGAGGAGATTATGACGAACATTAATTTTCTTGTAAGTTCAGCTTACCAAGCATAAATGAAGAAGTAATAAGACATTTTCTGTAATAATGAGACTACATAATTGAAAGTCTTTCAAAAGGTTTTGTGCACATTTATGTTATAAGAGTTATAAAAGTGAATTGAATATTCTACTTGAATAAAAATTAATTTATTCGTTCACCCACGTAAATTTGGTCGCGTGGGAAGGTCATGCATTTCTGGGAATCTTAACTACTGAACATTGAAGCTCGAGTAATTTATTTTCCTCTCCTTTAGTAAAAACTTATTGTGTCGATCAAACCAGAGCCTTTCCAGACAAATGACAACAAGGTTTCTAGTGAAATCGAAAAGAAGATCACTAAGCATAATGCAATAAGACTTCCACTCAGACCCTGTCTGATTTTTATAAAAGCCTCTTCTTCGAATCCCTGTGTACACAACAAGATACTTTCCACCCTGGGATAGTTCTGTGCTAATTGAACAGATTCTTCGCAATTTAATCAGGATTCTAACCCACCAAAGCAAAAAAAAACGATGAGAACTAATTAACATAGTATTAGGTGTGAGGAAGTTTTACCCAATACTTTCAGCTACTAATTACTGTGAGCCAAAACAAAGGTGCAATTATATTTAATTATTTTGAATTTTTTAAATTCTTAGAAACACCCATGGCATGATAAAATTCTCACACACCCCAAACGATGAAATTCGTCTACCCCTAAAATGATAGAATACTGAAGTAGAATTCATCCGTAATCCAAATAAACTTCAGTTGTTTGCTTACCTTCCCAAATATAGGAGAGTTGCGACAGAAGATCATCCGAATTCTTAGTAAAGTGAAGCAGAATCCATTATGTCGATTGGAACAGGAGTTCTTTTACTGTAGGAGTTCCTCAGGTGAGAAGTGTTATTATCGGAGAAGATAAAAGTGGGCTGAAGAGGGTGGCTGGATAGGCTGGAAACAATTTTGTGTGTGAGTGGAGACGAAAGAGGTTCACTCGGAGAAAGTCGCAAAGAGACTGGCAGGTTTTTCTCAATCTCACTTTCCCTTTGTCGTCTTTCCTAGGCTGACGGACTTGCTCTTTCTGAAGAGACAAGGTGTCTCTCAATCATGTTAATTGGACATGAAACTCACATCAGAATCCTTTTCTCCAAGAGATCCAATAACGTGTAACTTGCTCTGTGGATTGACAAAGCCAAAGCCAAATAACCCTCTCAGGCCCATAATAAGTAGTAATATGTGTCCTCCTGACATTGCTTAGAAAGTCAGATACACAATCTGAGTGTATCATCATCATTTTACATGTTTCTGACATTCCAACACTGTCAAGATTTACATTGCACTCTACTCTCAGATCCCGAGTAAAATGTATGGAACAAAACACGTGTGGTTAGAACAGTGTGTGCAATTGAGTAGAAAGCTGTAGAAGTACAAATAGTATTTGCACACATTAGTTAGTTTTGCGGTATCGTCCTCGGTGGTTAGATTCAATTTAGCTCAACCATATGAATTAATGAATACGGGATCCCACTTAATTGCGGAGTTGCTCCTTCTCTCTCTGTCTCTACAGTAAGTCAGGGATGAAACTAATTGTAGTAGAATTATTCAATTATCAAATCATATTATAATACATCCTTTTATGTTTTACAAGGTACAACATACAAAATATCAGAGTGACATGTGCCGAGTGTAATATTTTGTATATGAGACTGTGAGTGTGAGTCACTTGCTCTTGTGAGTGCTGGCTCACTACTTAAGATGAATTAGTTGCGCAACTGTATTTTTTACTCTCTTGGTCTATTACATAGATCTTCAATTCAATGGCATTGTTTCTTGTTTGTCTACCTCGCGATGACAAGACAAGTATGACAAGGTTATTCCGTCACGATGTGCATCTATCTATAAGTAAGCAGTCTTAAAGATGCAATACTTGTGAGGGAATGCAAATCTGTCCATTAATTGCTACACCAACTTGATCATTGCTTTATTGGTCAGTAGGGAGAGAAACTGTGTTGCAGTTGTAGCATATGAACATTCGATTCTTATAGCATCAGTAAGATATTCTATAAAAAACCTTTCGACTTTTAAATCGAAATAAGAGCTGAGATTACTTACATTTGGTTGTTACACACACATGGCTCAACAGATAGGCGAAATTAACCAACCGTTCATTAAATTCGCGAAAGTCGATGAGGGGAAGCTCGCAGGATGTATGAATGAGTGAATATACTTACTTTGTTGTACATACGCGTATGCATTAGTAATTGCCGTAGCTATATATACTAAACTTATCTGAGCTGGGTATGTGCAAATAATTCAATAGTTACCAAAATACAATCGACGAACAAGTTTCAGAGATGAGAATCTCTTTAAATATTTTATTGTTTCAGTCTTGAATCATTCGTTGAATACAGTTCATAAGTGAATCATGTGAATTAGTGAGGGCTTTGGAGCAAAAACGTACGTAAGAAAATTCTGGAAATTCATCTTATAAAATATTCAAATGGCTACTCCCAGGAATCCAACTGAGACAGAAGCTTTAACAACGGTAAGCTGAATTGAAATCTACAACAGTTCAGAGTGAAGTGGGAGAAGTTCGCTTAACTGGATTGATTTTTGATTTATCCATCTGTGTAGTTCAAATCAACTGTAGCTCATTTGAAATTGGACGATGGAACACTTATGAGATATCTACGAGGTAAGTGAGGCTTAAATCTTAAAGACTTTCAGATTGTTGTGAATATTTTATATTTACCATCTCTCGCCTTCCCCTCGTGGGATTAAATTTATTATTGATTTTTGCTTCTCAGCTCGAGGTTATGACTTAAAAAAGGCTGAGGAATCTATTCTGCAGGTGTGTTTTGTGATTTTATAGTACTGTGTGCATATCTCTAAGTAATTCGATTCCTCACCGAGTTTTTTTTTCGCAACCTTCCAGGCTCTTAAATGGAGAGACGAGTTGAAAGGAAGATTGGAAGTGTGGGAACCTCATGAAACCCTGATGTCGCATTTCAAGGTGTATATTACTGGAAAGGATGCTCAGGGTCGAGTTGGTAAGTTCAAGTCTGGAAGGATATGCCTCTATGAATGATATGTCTTCGTTTAATTTTCACATCTCATAATTAATGAAGCACCAGACACCAGAATTTAATTACAGTTTGAATAATTAATGTCACACTTTACCCGGCCTGCAGTTCTCTACGTGAAGTTCAAGGAATGGTTACCAGCAAGGCCGCTTTTTGATAAATTCTCTCCACAAGACTTTCTCATTTTTGCGTTCCAAACTCTCACCCGCATATACAGTCAATTCCAGACTGGAAGTAAGGAGCAACAGTTTATTGCCATTTGGGACAATGATGGTGTAGGCTTCTCAGACGTTTGCCATGAAATTCAGAATTGGACGAGTAAGGCTATTATAAACATTCAGCTGGCTCAGCATTCAACTTTCGGCATATAATAATGTTTACGATTTATTTATGACTGGGATAATCAAAATTTACCAATTTCTAGCTGTGCAATGTCTTATCGATGTACTGAAAATGGTAGACGGCTCGTTTCCTGAGACTCTCTATAAAGCATACTTTATTAACTGTGAGTAACAATAATTATTGATTCTTTCTAGGAAAGTACTAATAACTCGTTAAATATTGTGACTTTTTTGTTTCTTTTGTCTTCTGAAGCTGCTTGGGCATTCACTTGGGGGTTTAGTTTTATTAAACCGTTCATGAGAAAATACACACTGGACAAGATTTCCATCTCAGGATATGATGAGAATAAGTGGAAGCCTCAGATGCTGGAGACGATTCCTGTAGACGCGATTCCCGAGAAATATGGAGGAACAGTGGCAGAACCAGAATGTGCTTTTGACATTATATTCAGAGATAAATAGTTCGTAACTATTCATAAATTAGCAGTCCAATATTTGATTTGGCTGATGCATGTGTCAGCTTTATCATATCTCTATTCATGACTTTTAGTGAATTTTCGTTAATTAATCTTCTCTATCAGGTTTACTAGAATGGCAAGAAGCTGAAATATGCAATTATTGCTAGCCAATTGTAGTTACATGAGCTAGAAATATATTGAGTATGGTGTAGATGCAGTGCACTAAGTGGCCCTATTTCTCGATAATTATTCTCAGCTTAGTTTTAGTTTAATAGGTTTATAACGTGTCGAGAAGTAATCCAATTTCTCAATCAACGTCCTCATTTAAGTCTCTGTTAAGTTTTCCTTATTTAATTATTGCTCCTTCACAAAAGAACCACTACGAAATGTTCCTCCCGACATAGGCTGTTTGTTTGTGTTCTTTCCACAACGAAGCGCGTTACACATTAAATTGATTATTGAATGTCACAAATAAATATATGTTACGAATTGCTCCATCCATTGTTTATAGAAGTTGCTCTTGAACTTGTGACTTCAATTTTTTTACCACAAATGAAACCTTTTCCACAAGAAATTGAATATTGAATGTCACAAATAAAAAATATGTTATTAAAGATTGCTCCACAAAATTTTTAGAAGTTGGTCATGAACTTCATTCCATATTTCGCATAGTATGGACTTATGCATCGCATGATTTACGAAGTGAGCTATTTAATTTTACACTTTTTGCATGCTTTGTAGTAAAGTAGTAAAGTAGTTAACAATCGAGTGAGCACTGCGAGCACCAAAGTTGCGTGAGACAACATTAATAAGTGTGAATAATCCAAATGTGGTGTATAATCTAGTATGTTGCATGTTTGCGTTAATGTCCGTCTGTCTCAACTCGCAACTCTGAACATGAAAATTGGGAAACTGTTTAACTGTTGCACATCGTACCCTTTCAATTAGCGTAGGCACCTGTACAGGCACACCACAGGTCCCTTCCCCCTTCTATTATTTTAGTTTGTGTGTTTTTTCGTATGTGCAATGTGTGCATCGTTAGTCTTCAACAGTCCAATTGGGTCACTTCATCCCAATCTGTCCCAAGCATCTCTACACACACATACATACATTTCTATTCTTTCCACTGCTTCGCAGGGATCAAATGTGTGTGAGCCAGTGTGGGGATTGTCTTTTCAGTTCCTTCCTGTGAAGCATTCGCTTTCGATTTCTAGTGGCCGTCATATCACAACTTTGTTAAAAACAAATTTTAGCAGGAAGAAATATCTTCAGATATGAGCGAGTAGATTTTTACTTAGATTACCTGTTAACCTGTAATAGTTCTCCGGTTGTTTAAATCCCTGTTGGAAATCTCACCGCGTGTAAGCCAATTAATTTCTAATCTCATTTGGCAAGTCTCAACCTTTAATCTGATCTGAAGCTTGAGGAAACACGGATCAAAATACACAAACAACATAATGGCAAAATCGAAAAATGAAGAGGAACTCGCAGCTCTACAGACTGTAATTCAATATCCACTTAGTCCTGAGTTTTATTCATGAACTTTAACAATCTAATAAAACCCATTATCATCCCCATACAGTTTCAGCCTCTGGTTGAAGACTTAAATTTAGACATGGGGACTCTCATGAGATTCTTAAGAGGTAAACATTTACTTTTACGAACCAACTTTTAGTCATGCATAAATTGGAATCTTTCAGTCTGATTTTTTTGTGCTGCTTCAGCAAGAAACCTAGACATCCAGAAAGGAGAAGCGATGATTCGAGCTGTAAGAATTTAATAAGGATTCAATTCAATCGCAGTAAATGGAGTGAATGTAATTTATTGAATATACTTTTTTATCCTCTGTCTCTTTTTTGAAGTACGCTACCTGGAGGAAACAAAATGTATACGAACCAGCCTTAATTGGATGGAAGCCTCCAACAGAATTTCTTCTACGGTTTGAAGTATTCCGATCCGGGTTTGATCGTGAAGGCCGTCCAGGTACATGAAAATGCTTTAAGCAATCTTACAGGTTGACTTGTGTCAAAGACTACATTAATAGCACAGTTGAAATAACTTTCTTCGTATGTTCTTGAACACTTTACAGTTTTCTTCATTTTATTTGACAACTGGCTTCCATGCAAGCAGCTCTTTGACACCTTCACTCCCTTTGATATGATTCTTTTCGCCTACAAAACCATAATGGTTCTTTATTCAGAAATAGTCGAGACTGAGCACCAACAAATCTGCGCTATAATTGACCATGAAGGACTTGGCTTCACCAAAATGTTTAGTGAGATCCAGCACTGGACTGGTAAGATTACCAAACATATTATTATTGTGTGTTTATGACCTTTTAAGAGTTACAGCCTTCACCCGAATAAGTTGTTGGCTAGCAAAATAGGAGCATGAGAGTTTTACAATTTAATGGGTTATTTTCGTGTCTCTTCATTTCCACAGGAGTGCAAACTTTGATAGATATATGGCAAATCTACGAAGCTAATTTCCCAGAAACCCTTCATAAAGCGTTTATTGTCAATGGTGAGAACTTTTAGGCTCACACACACACATTATGCATTCAAGTGCATGACACTAGCACACAATTTAATCAAGATTAATTCACTCTTGCTGTATTTTCTAGCTGGGAGAGCATTCGTATGGGGATTTAATCTGGTAAAACCTTTCATGACAAAACACACTCTGTCCAAAATCTCCATTCATGGGTTTGACGAGTCCAAATGGAAACTTGCTTTTAGGGACACCCTGCCTGAAGAATCCATTCCCACGAAATACGGCGGAACTGCCGAGCTAACTCATCTCTACGACATGGTTTACGACGGAGCGATTCAGAAGATTATGGCCAATAACAATAATATTTAATGAGTGATATGTGAATGTGACTGAAAAACAGACTACAATTATTTCTTATTTTATGAAACTTAAGGAGAGCTACTGGAAAGTTTCCAGAATAATAATTCACATACAATATTACTTCTGTTACATGCTACGCGCACGTAGGTTAGAACGACAAAAGGTTGTGGTTGGAGATATAAATAAATTCGCAGATGCAATAAGTTTATAAGACATTTTCTTTCCTTGCCCTTCTACCGGTGGCTTTGAACTACTTGTGGACGCAGAGAAAACTTCTGGGAAAGCCATTCCTTTCTACTTCGATTCCACTACAGTGCTGTTCCTTCCAGTTCCAACTTCAAAACTGGAGTGGGTAGCAGCGAGCAACAGCTTGAGCAACTTTTTTCCACTTACAATGTGTTTTTTAGTTTTAGTCATTGGTACTACTTGGAGAGAATTGCTTACACAAAAACTTAAAATGTGAGAAGGCTTATATTCCTATCCTCAGTACTGCCTCTGTCATTTTAGATTGGATCTTATACAATCCATATACACTACATTCCATACTACATTCCATATACTACATTCCATATACAATCTCTGTCACTGTTGATAATAGTATAAAAAGCTCATTTCAGTTCGGCGGACTTCAACTGCTTGCGTGAAAATTGTAAAGGAGACTTTAAACACAGGTCGTAGTTTAGGAGAGCACGACAGCAGATTTATCTTTCACGAAGATGCTGTTAAGATAAAATACCTTTTGTAGATATCCCCCACGCCTGAAGCAATACGCAGAGAACCAAGTAGAGATTATAGAACACCGGTGAAAGGACAAAGTTTGCATAGAGCATAGGAGCTATCGACATGCCTTGATCATGGTAGCTTTAATTAGTCGTGCTTTAATGACAAGAACCTGCTATCGACTGCCTACGCTCTGAATGAAATCCGAAAGACCCAAGGTGTGCAGTATGGAATTGATAATCTGCTGCAAAATATTACGAGGACATATAAAACAACACAGCCCTGCTGGCACCCTGTATGTAGGGGTAGGCACACATGATATTGTAAATAGCTTTGTAACTGCAAACACGCGTTAGTAAGTAGTAGCACTCAACGGGTGCTTTCACTGCTTTCACCAGCTTATTCTGAGTGAGGACTGCTTAAGTGCAGACATGATTATCATGTAAGTGTGGGAGTCAATATTGCCTAAACCCTTTCCCACGAATTGAAGATCAATATTGTGAGGCCAGCCTTTAGGAGAATTATGAAACAAATTGCATTATCTGCTCTAAAATCATTTCAACCTGAACGGGGCAGTGATCAGACTATAATACTGGGAAGGTCATTGAATGAACGCGTGTGTGTCCAATAACCATAAACTGGACAACAAAAGACCTGAACATGAAAGCATTTATAGAAAATAGGACCATACGTTCCCAACAGACGCACAGGAGAGGAAAAGGACATTTTATGTCTTCTTCATTCATGCTCACCGTATCACTCGAGGGGATAATACAAACGGTATCCTGCAAAACTCACAGCTCACTCAGCAACTAAATTCCATAATGATACGTACAGGTTTAAAGGGAGTATAGATTTGAAGAGCTTCTATCAAGTCGCAAAGATATAATAGTAAAGTAGAAGTACATGAAACCGGAAATTGAACGCAGCTCATAGCCATAGTGTGTAACATAGCAAGTGTGGTAAAATAAGTTCACGAATGATTTCTCATTGGGAGCACACTCTGCTATTATATCCTCCTTCCAATGTGGATTTTCAGTAGTCGGATTTGTTAATTGGTTTTGATTCTAACGTGAAGGTTGATCAAAGGGAGGAAATCGGGAGAAAGAAGAAAGAAGAAAGAGTTCCCTGTGGTGAAAGCCATAGCAGATTTATTCAATGCTGCCACGGAGAGATATTACTTCTTCACGTGTCCCACCCGTTTAATGTTACATTATCCCAGCATGACTTCTATTTCTGGCAGGAGATGAAGGAAGAATGGGGCACGTTCACGCATAGCTACCAGACTTATTGACAAAGAACAACAATATAATTCCCGAGAATATTTGCGCTAAGCAAAGCAGGCTTCATAAAATGCTGGTCGAGAGTATTAAAATGGAATCTTAAAATGTATTTGCCATTATCATTGGCTTGAATGTTTCTCAAATGCTTTACGTGACCACCCTAAACTCATAGGGGATTATACTACGTGTGTACTTTACTGAAAGATGATCTAGTAGTTCATTTCTTTTTGTATTTTTTTATCCGTGAACTTTCTCTTCTGTCTCATTTTCTACTACAGCTATTGACTGCACTTGTGGAGTAAACTCTTCATCATTTCTCACTTTGCAAAGGACTAGTCGAACGAGCAGCAAGTCTAAAATGTCAAACTCAGAAAGCTCTAGGAAGTATGCTGCAAAAGTGGAACTCAATGAAGTTGAAAAAATGCAAAACTATTTAATAAAAGTTAACCATTGAAATCAAATACAGGAATAAGCTTATGGTTCTTGTGTTTATTGAGTCAATCCTGTTTCGAACAGACTTCCAAGTTCCAACAGAATAAAACCATGATAAATCAATTCTACAGTTTCAGCGATATCACTTCCAAACTCAAGGTGATTGTATCACGATCCTTTAATTCACATGAATATTTGCACTTGTTAACTTAATTATCCACTGGCATAATTAGTTCTTTAGACTCTGACTGTTCTTTGATGTCAACTTCAGTTTCTGCTTTTGGTACTTGAACTTGAACTGGATCAGTTGGCATTGGAGTTGGTGCTGGAGTAGTATCAGGGTGCACTTTGACCTTTCCTTTAAAACAATACGTCATCACTTTCAAAAGATGACTACAGGATGTTCGTCGGGCAGAGTTAGTTTTCATGATCTCTTGATGATCTTCGGCAGGTGAAATCCCCGTTAGAAAAGTCTGCAGGAATAAATTGTAATTAAACCATTGCCCGTTCACTCTTGGGTCGATGTATTATTCGATTTAAACGTAGTACTAGAAATACTAAAAATATCACCTGTTTCCAAGTTTTCCCTTTCGTTCCAAGCAAATAGCTAAATGTTCCGAAAACGATTAGCAACAGGGGGATGTTTTCATACACTATTCCCCCAATCAGCCATTCTTTCCTATAGTTTCTCCAGCGGCTTCGGTCATCCGTACGATTTATCACCCCACTTTTTATAGTCAACACACTCTGTGAGATCATCATTATCTGTTACAGAATGGAGATTTGTACATTTATTCGCAGTTAAGTATCGTTTAATCGTGTCTTAATTTTACTAAAAAGCAAAGTGGACAAAAATATGTCCAACAGAACTGAGTGTAGCGACTTGGCCTTCGTCCTGTCATTCTTTGACAGCCCTCAACTATTAAGTCAATTCCTGTAAGAGATAGAAAGCAATTACATAAGAAGTAACCTAATATAAAGATAAAGTCAGATGTTCAAGAGGTATTAAAACTGCAACCATAAATCCACACGAATACGATCAACATTAATAAGGTGACTGTGAAAAATGGAACTTGTGCCGTGTAGTGATCTATCAGCTGGAACACGTCTATCCCACCCTGATTTCATTAATTAACCAGCATTTTCAACCTCAAGATTAAATTGATAACTTGATTTGAATTAATACTTCCACGGGTATTTATTCTTACCCTTGCAATGATCGAAAGTCCGCTAACGTAAGCAAGTCCTAGACATAAAAATATCAAAATAGCTCTCAGTTTTCCATGCTGTCCGAACCATCTATTATACCCGTCGAACAACGAGACTTTGGCACAGACGATTCCTGACAACTAAGCATAATAATGAAAATTGTCGTCTTAAAATGAATGTTGTTGCTGTACGAAATGTATCGGATGGGCTTACAGTGCTGGTGTAACCGATGAGGAAGGTCATGGCGAAAAAGATGGTGCAGAAGAAGTAAGATCCTGGAAGTCGACCCAACGCGTCTGCCAACACGGAAAATATCAAATCCGGACCTAAAAGTAAGATCAAAAGAAGGTTACAAATCAAACTTGGACATCCCCTCGGTCATTAAAGTATCACATAAGTAAACTCACCCTCCCGTAGAACATCTTTAATATTGGAACCCCCGTCGGAATATACAACAGTTCCAACATACATGAAAACCATTATTGTACATATGATGCTCGTAATCGTATCCACAGCTAAAGTGATGACCACATCTCTGTAATTTCCAGATAGAAGTATACTGGTCTTGTTAACCTGTACCAGCAAATCCGTAATAATTGGCTAAACTTTGAAAGAGATTAATATTACCTAAAGCAATTGCGATCGAATCCATTAAAACTGGCAAATGTAAGGTGGATTCCGCTTCCAACTCCCGTGGAGAAGAACACTTGAGTTGCAGCTGCAGCCCAAGTCTACACATTTAGCATGCATATCCAGTATTATTTACAAAGAATAGCGAAGACTAGTTACTAGTTAATTTCGATGCTGGTGGTTCACCTCGTAACGTTGCAATTCCTCCCAGCCTTTGCCGTCTTTATTCCAGATGAAGTTATACACACCATACTTCCATGTTCCAGGCATTCCAATTGCTCGATATATCAGGATACACTGCAAGATCACCATTTGCAGATCCACTTAAGTATATGTATATATTCTTAGTAATGTAACAATATTATTGTCTTAAGTACCATGACCAAATAAGGGAAAAAATTAGCGAACCACAAAAGCTTCCCTGTGACAGTATTAAAGAAAAGGTAGGAACCAAAATACACAATTATAGTTTTCATTACTGAATTTCGACAGTTATGGATAAATATTAATACAGAAACAGTAGACCTCGCGTTTCAAAGCCCTTGTGTGTAAATGCATAGGTCATTAGATATACAATGAGCAGCGCAATGCACATGTCCCAATCTGGCCAACCCAAACCTTGATCATTTTCAGCTAAACCGTAGGTCATGTTTGTATCAGCCTGAAATTCAGAACTCTCTGGCAGGTCTTTAGCAAAGACACTATACCATATTCGTTGTACTCGACCCCTGCGTATCAGCAATTAAATTGTAATAGCAATTAACATAATAGTATGGACTATGCACGGATGGTTATTTTTGTACTTGAAGAACTCTTCGCCAGCTCTGCGTTCGTCTGGTTTTAAATCAATCTCCTCGAAATCCGGAGTTATATCCTTGCAGCCGCGTGTGTTCCATGTATTAGTACAAAACGCCCAGGGAGCATTATTGCTCCCTTCAAAGATCATAATGTATATGTAAAATAGACACCAAGCGTAGATTGCGTTGAAGAAGAAGGCAGCGAGTAGGGGGAAAAGACACAGACAATATCCGACGCCTTATTAAACAAAGATCATGACATTAGTGAATCATATTTAAGCAGTTCAAAGTTCAATCTGTTACCTAACGATCAATCAATCTATCGATCTGAAGCTTACCTTGAAAAATAGGGGCTATTTTCCAAACTCTCAGCATTCCTTTGTGAAGCAATTGCCCCATGATAACTTCCAGGTACATTATGGGAAACGCACAAGTGACGAGGAAGAAGAAATACGGAATAAGGAAGGCTATCCCTCCGTAACGCCAGCAGAGATATGGAAATTTCCATACATTAGAAATGCCTACTGTATACCCAATCATGGAAATAAGACCATTCGTTCCATCCTCCCAAGTCCCATGTGACACTTCATCATCGTCAGGAACTAATTCTTCAATCGAAATATTAGAACCTACAGATTTAATTGGGGCTGGTGTCAGTGCATATCGAACACAAGAATTTGATGAATGGGAGGAACAGAATTGAATTGAAGAATTACCTGTTCCAAGACCTTTGAAGTAGTCTTTCTGAATCACTAACCCTTCAACACTACTTTCAGGCTTGACCGCTAAGTCATCGTCTGCGTGAGCTGCAGCTGCATAGGGACTTACAATAATAACTACTTCTTGTTTTGGAAATGGACTAAATTTTGGATCATCAGCAACATGCTGTGGGTTTGGAGATACTGTAGCTTCTGCTGATTTCGACTCTGAGAGTGACGTACTGGCTTTTTCGCCTTGTCTCACGTCTACGCTTTTTCTCATAGCTGACTTTTTTCTACTAAACCATCCAAGCATAGTGCGACGGTATGAGCATCTCACGTAATGGTGGAACTTTGCTGCAAACAACGACTTTCAAAGCACTTGCTTAGAAGTTGACGAAGATGACACTATTAGTGCGACCGATCATAATGCTCCTTTAGCGCTATCCCTGGAAACATTTCTGTTGTCGTATTGTTTTCATAGGTCTCGATTTTCAGCGAACATGCTTCGAACGATGTTTTGATATATAAATACCCGATTCGATAGATTGTGCTGAAGATCTCATTAACTTTTAATACGCATTCTACGAAATTATCAGATCATTACAAATTCTATAAATTGAGATCAGTCTTACAAAAATTTGGAAAAATATTACGTTAATTATTCTTAAACGATGAAATCTGTACAATGTCATATGAACTATTTCTTTGCAGAATCAAACTATGAACTTACAAATAGTAGCTGCCATCAATTCATTCATTTGTTTGAAGAACACATTATTATTATCATGTTTTATCGAGAAGGCTTGTGGAAAGTTAGTTTTAGTTTACTATATTCTACTGGTAAGAAAAATCTTCTATCAATTATATTGGCATGAGTGTTACACTAGTGAGTATGAGGAGTGATATTGTACACGTTGACTTTACAATGGTATAAAAAATACTGAATGTGCTCAACGAGAAGATAACATTGAGGAAATGTACATAGTGGCTACTAAGCCCACACAAAGGCCAGACCACATCATTGCTCGTTTGACTTGAGCGTCTTCGTCAACCGGAGGAGGAAAATGCTCGACTAGACCTTCCTATTAAAAAGAACAAAACATGTTTGTTTCTTTCACCTCAATTGTTACAGGAATTATTACAACTAGGTAGAAATGGACTCACCCAACCACCATTAGCACGAATGAAGGGAACTAAATGCTTCATCAAATAAAGAGATAAGAACCGGATAATTGAATCTACTTGAACAGGATCCTGAAAAGTGACAAATGTATAATTCAACCGGAGGAAAAGGAAATCTTTTTTCTTCATTCAATAATACTATCATAGTAAGTTATCAATGGACGTCACTGCTCATAGATAACCAAATATTATAGGAAACACTTCCTTACCTCACGATATTCTTGAGCCAATCGGACAGCAAAAGCAAACAGACTTATAATCCTTCCCCACGTAATTCTTAACTGTCCTGCTTCATTCACCTACAGAATTTCATTCATTTATGATTTCAGGTTCATTCATCAACAGAGGAATTCAAGAACCTGCGAATATTCTAGAAAATCCTCTCTAACCTCGAAAATCTCATTGGCAATGCAGTCGAAGACGTGATAATGGGTAACTTGACACCGTCGAATCATTCCATTAAACAAAATCGAATGTTTCACAAGCATATCGCAAATACATGACGTGAGGGACATGTACACGTCATCTTTTACTTTCGATCCTACTTGGTTCCCTATTGACAACTCTTGAACGAGGTAGTAACTTAATTCCAGCCCTGCAAACAAACACACAACGAGAGCATTTCTTAATTCGATATTCACATTCACACCCAAAGTCCCAAACCCGTTTAAAATAACAATCCGTACCCCTAGCAGATATCGGGTCCTGTTCCTCCGTCTGAGTCCCAATCGAACAATAATTGACATCCTCCTTCCCTGAATCAGGCCCATCTCCATCCGGCCCATCCCTTCTTGAAGTCGATAGCGCTTTCGAAAACCAGGCTGACAAAAAGCTCCCTGAAACAAACAATATTATCAGTTCTTCTGCATTCATTCTCTCCCACTCCACAACAGAAACATCGTTGGTCTCAGAATTATTTTCCACTTACCGTCGTTTTGCTCCGCACCGATGTTATTATTATGCGGAAACACATGAGGATAGTGCGGCGGCATAAAACCGTCGACAGAGTCGTCAGTCCCTTCAGTTTGCGTGCCGTCATCAGTCGACACGCCCACACCTCCTTGTGGCCTTTCCTCCATATTTAAATGTGAATTCGACCACCTCCACCACCGTTCCACCACCCACTCAGTCCGATTCTAAACTACTACTACTTATTTCTACGATATGCGCGTTAGTCTCAAAAGTAAATAAATCGGGTATTGTCAAACATAAACTTGAGTGTAGCGTGAGTACTGGCCACTTGCTCTCTGAACACTAAAATAATAATTAATTATGTCGGAGAAGAAAATCCGACAGAATTAACCTAGAAATCTAACTAGAGACTTCGTACACTAAAAATACGATACGAGAATGGAATCAATGGAATGTCCATTGTGTGTGTGTGTGTGTTGTGTGTGTGTTGATGTTGACAGGCTTTGTGTGTGTGTCATGTGAAGAAGAAGCGGAGGGAATAAGCTCAAGCGGGTTTCCTTCTCTCAGTTCCGCTCACTCCTTGTTCGTTGTCCTGTTGTCCTCACTTGCAGCAACAAACAGCGCTATCCTCCTCCCAGTATTCCGACCTTTTGACCTCTCCTGAAGTTCCTCTTCACGGGGGATTACCTTTCCTTTTAACAGAATGAGCAGCCCTGGCACTCCTCCGTCGGGTACTCCAAATGCTTCCAAAAAGAGGAAGCGTCTGACAGACGATGAGAGGTTGTTCAGGGAGCAGGTGAGTGATAGGAACTTGGATGGTTTGATGTGTACAATGTGCTTCAATGCAGTTAATAGAAATTATGTTAGATATGTTTGTAATTCTTTCTTTGGGGATACAGGAACGAGCGGAAAAGCGACAGAAGCTGGAGGAAGAGAAGTTAAAAAAAGAAGAAGAAAAGCGAAAGAAGGAACAGGAACGGTTAGATAAGTTAAAGCAGAAAGAACAAGAACGTGTTGAGAAGGAGCGACAAAAAGAACAAGAGCGCTTAAAACGAGAAGAGCAGAAGGAGCAGGAACGGCTTAAGAAAGAAGAAGAGAACTCGAAGAAAGCAGAGGAGAAGAGAAAGAAAGAAGAAGAACGGCTTAAAAAAGAAGAGGAACGACTGAAGAAAGAAGAAGAGAAGAAGAAAGCGTTAGAAGAAAAGGAGAAAGAGCGAATTAAGTTGGAAGAAAAAAAAGAAAAGCAAGCCCAGCATTTTACCAAGTTCTTTCAAAAATCGCCAGCTCCTACGTCGAAAGTAAGGACTCTGACTGTCCCTGCACAATCACCAGCATCTTATGTTCGGACAGATACAGAAAGCGATAAAGAAAATGCAGAGAAAGTCGAGAATTCGAAAACTGACGTTAGCACTACTGCCTCTGCTAATTCAGATTCTGCTGTGAGCAATGACTGTGGTGATAGCACAGGAAACGAAGACCTGAAGATAGTCTACTTAAAGAAATCCGATGTTCCTCTGTTTCGTCCGATGCCCTTCGAGATTAAGTCCAACATGGCTATTGCTCCATTGTTGCGTCGAAACATTCTCTCGGCTTTGGAGAGAAACACTGTTGATCTTTGTTTTCAAGTTATTTCAAATAATACCTCGGAAGAGTTACGTTCAGACTTTCTTGAACGTTGTCGAAATAGAAAATGCAGAAAAACGGGTAGGACGGACTTAGCAGTTGATGGGGAGATACGAGTAATCATCCAAGATGTTGTACAAACTGGGGAAGGATTGCGTCGGTTTAGGAAAAAGTTATTGCAGTTTCATGACAATCGTCGGCCAGCGTATTGGGGAACATGGAGAAAGTGCAGTAACACTATATCTGGAAGACGACCATTTGCCAAAGAGAAAGTAAATTGATAATTATTGGAAAATTGGAATTAGACTTTTGGTAACCTTACAGAAGTTGTAAAAATATCCGTTGTATTTATTAGGAGCTTGAGTATGAATTCGACTCTGACGATGAATGGGAAGATGAACCTGACGATGCGGAAGAAATAGAGAATTCTGAAGGGGTAATTTTCCTTATGCTCTTTAAATATGCAGCACTATGCACCTTATCAAAAATATATGTTATAAATTGCACGCGAATACCTGTAGGAAGACGAAGCACCTGAGGATCCTGCTGAAGGTGAACCTGTTGACGAGGAAAATGACGACGGCTGGATGGTTCCTCACGGGTACTTGTCGGACAGTGAAGGTGAAGGAGAGGGTGACATAGCTCTTGCAAAATCAAAGGAAGTCGAATTTTTCCGATCGCTTAAAGAACAAGTTAGGGTAAGTGTGTTTAATGAATACTTATTAAAGTACTATGTTTAGTTATTCGTTATATTAGTAACTAAATAAGAAATTATGTATAAATGATTTTTTTTTCAGTTGGGCATTCCTGTTATTCAGACCATAAAACTTTCAAATTATCGAGTCATATTTCCACCAAGACCTGAAGTACGTCGCAGTACAAGGACTCCTAAAATTCCTAAAGACGATACATATGCAAAGGGATTCCTAGCAATGAATCTTCCGAGTGATGATGAAGATGATAAAGAGTGGGATGAAAATGATACTTCAGTTGTTAATGAAAATGAAGACGAAGAATCTATTTCCGTATCTTCCTCCTCAGATTCAGAAGAACTAGATTCCGAAATGGAAGAAGATGAAGTTGATCTAATAGAAAGTGACGGTGGCGACGTAGAAGAGCCGATGGAAGTTGAAAGTGATAGCTCAACGGACTTATTTACTGAGGTGAAAGTTAAGAAAGGATCCGTCGTTAACAGTAGTATATCACCTTCTGCAAAATCTCCCTCTTTCAAGTGTTCTACTGCAACTGAATCTTCTCCAAATGGAGCAAGCAAGGGTTTCTAAAGAACATATCTACCCGTACTTTAGTAATGTAACTAATCGCCTCGACTCACCGGATTGGTATACTCTACAGTTTACAAAGATGAAAAAAGAAACTGAAAATCAATCATAATGTATTCAGTAATGGAGAATAATAATAATTAACCGGAAATATTATGTAAAGGTTATGTTCTGTTTTTTCTGGACTTGAGTTGGTTTGGGTAGGCGTTTTCCGTTAATTACTTTTATTCGATTGAGGTTTCATGTCATGTCCAGCTTGCGTGCGAAGTAGAATCACATGAATGCAATGCGTGAATAATTAAAATGTCAGTAATGTTTCAGTCAGTGGTAGGAATAACGAATATAACCTGTTCAAAATCTCAATGCTTGTTGGTTGCGATTGTGAGTCGAATGCTTCAACTTATCGTTGTTCCATTTAAGTTTCTGTATACGTTATTGGAAAGCTTAGTTTGCAAAACAATTTTTTTGAAGTTGGACTGAGTGTAAAGTAAAATAATAAATAGAAACGTTATGAACAGTGTGACCAGAACACATTAGATGTGAATTAATATATGTATTCTTTCTTCATACTGACTGTTCTTCGCAGTTGTGATCTGTTAAAGACCTTGTTTTTATTCGTATTCTTATTTATGCTCCTGAGACGAGGGCTTCTAATCAATAGACTATACACAGAAGAACCGACTGTGTTTCATTATGCCATCTCATTATAAGAACGAAAGCAGCTATTTAAGATCTAAAACAATTTGTTGATTAGGTTGTTCATGTAATAATATACGTGTGAGACAAAAGGACACTTTTATAGTAATTGGATAGAAACATGCGTCAACTAAGGGAATGACAAAAGGTGACTAAGAAAGGGGTAGAAGACTAACTCTAGATTTGCCTTGGCGAGCATTTGATACCAAATTCAATTCAAGTTCCAATAGTTCCAAACCAACTCGGGTTTCGTGCTCCACTTCTGCTTATTTATGCTAATGCTCCCACACGAACAGAGCTTTTTACGAAACCGTCGCAGGTTTCCGTTGTTTTTACGTATATCCAAGTCCAAACGTAATAGCACTGTAGACCATTGAGGCGACGCCATTGAAGACCCTGCTTCAAAAAGCGAATAGGAATTTCTTGTTAGTTTAGCTTCGACATTCCTTGTTCCACCTGTGGAAGAATTTCTGTCTGACAAGAATGGATCTAAGATTACTAATTAAAATTATGGCTGTGTGCGTCGTGGGATTTTTAGTTGTGATTATTGTAAGAGAACATAGTTATGTAATTCGTGTTTCTGAGTTCATCTGATAAAAGCTAATTAATCTGATTGTAGATGGTTGTGATTTTGCAACTGGTGGTTAACAGCAATCCTGACTATTACAGGAGGAAAAACGACACTAAACACACGCCTTAGCTTTAATTATCAGAAGATATTATGGATCGGAGTCCGGGCTTTCATACATTTTGTCGCTAAAACGTGAAGAAATAATACAAAATTTAACTCACAATCACGTTTTACTATTAGATAATAATATTATTATTTTGTAGCTCACTGAATAACAAAGTCAAATGATTGAAGAACCAACAAAAACCCTTATTTACTACTTAATTAAGAGTAGCGGATACCGTTCCACACCAGAGAAACCAATCTTGAAATGGGTTTAGATTATGTACTTACAATAAATTTTTTACATCAATTACGCAAATCAAGTTTTCAAAAATAAAGATATACCTCCTGCTTTCTTTGGAATTACAAGCATCAGAACATATCTGATTATCTCTGGCTCCTTATTGTGACTTTGGCTTCGACCCACCTCCGATTATCTTTCGTCTTTGAGCAAACATGTGCAAATAGAGTTGAGGGAACACTGCAATTTTCATCAAATTATTACAGTATTACTACAATTCAATATTTTTAAACGTGTATCTGTGAAATGAATAGTTGCATCCTTACGTGGAATGTAAGCTAGCATGACAATTATCATGGCGTAATGATAATCAAAGCTGAAATTGAGCGCATTGGGCATAGCATATGTCCAGAGTTTCTTCTGCTTGATGTACTCCAGTGAGTAGTACATGCAAATGAGTTCTCCCGTTATTCCAATAGGGTACAATGCGATGAATAGGGTGTACCTAATAGGACAAGAATAATTTCAAGTTTGCCTCAGCATCTCACTAACAATATTGTAAGCCACATAAATTCACAACTAAGCCTTACCTCAACCACACAAGAATTTGCGAGAGTCCAATGAGATTCAAGAAATAATATCCGTATCGAATGATTTCAGTAATGTCCCAAGCTATCATACAAAGAGGGAATCCAATTGAAGCTGCTGCAGGAGGAGAAATTTCCAAAACGCACCACACAACAAAAACTCGGGACATGACTTGGAAAAATGTCAAGAAAACATTCGATTTGACTATTCCGATGGCTGCGTGCAAAACCTATGAATCATCCCAAATGAATTTCCAACTCTCAGTGTAAGTTTACAGCTTTACAGTTTAAAATTGTTTAACTAACCTCCAGCAGAGCAGCAGACTGAAAGATCTTCAACGGTAGTTCTACAGCTTTCCACATCTTTGTATGATCCTCCCGTTTCTCCCATGCCAGATACGCCACATAGGCCCACCCGACCGTCAAGCTCAAGTTGTACAGAATTAAGTACACTTTTGATATAACTCCCATTTTAGTTTCTCTTCTAATCCAATCGATTTAGACTATCTGTGTTTCCGAAAACTGCCCACTTGCTCTGGCTCCTCTGATGACTCCCACTCCCACTACTATTTTCCTCAACAGTCGACTCTCTTCGCTCAATTTGCTCCTCTTCCAGCTCTCGATTATGATTCGCAATAGCTCGGTTTAGTTGCAATTCCTCTTCAAGCTGCCCTTTAGCAATATTCAACTTTCCAACAATCTGACGACAATCTGCACCCGTTCCTACACCAAATACCTACAATGAGGAAAACACAAATTATAATTATTGTTCTCCGATCCAAACCTTCCATTCTGCCCTAGTCTCATTAGTCCAACCAAACTTACCTTCTGCACTGTCTGCTTCGATCCACAAATCTTGCACTCCCACTTATTAGACTTTTTCACGATGTGTACCTAGAATATTGCAAAACACATGACAAACAACTGTGAGAACTTCTTGGTTGAGAGCAGAGGGGAAGGAAAATCCATATCATGAAATATTTTGCAGATTAGTTCGGAAAACTGAAGACACAGCAGGTTAACCTTGAATGCTGTTAACCTGGTACTCTATTCTGCAGCTCTATCTAAGCTCTTTTTATAATGTCATGAACAGTATATGCATTACTACTACTACTACTTTGAAATAAAATATACTAGACACATTTATAATGAAATAATGAGCTCAGCAAGAATCCCACAACCTTCATCAATTTCATCATTACCTACAAAACCTCGAAAACTTAGCAGACATACTTCTCAGTCAGAAGTGCTCAGTTGTTAGTACACTATGTTTAACTTTGTATATTGAATTTTTTAAGATTAAAATACTTCATTCAACAGTGATGATGACTGATGGTTGTATCTCGTCAATCTTAAGCTTAATTAACTGATAAGAAGATGTCATTATTCATAAACTAGAGGCAAAGCACCATGTTCTTCTCGATATTCACCTTCAACAGCTATCCAGTCTCGCTGGAAGGCTTAGTTGCCTACCTACTAATGTTGAAGTAAGGTTAAAATGCAAACGTATAATATATTTTTAGTAGAAACCGATTCCAAACTCAATCGCAACTAATAAATCATCTCTGCTTATGAATTCCTACATTAGTGAATAGGACTATATAACAAAAAAATACCAAGTCCGTACATTATATAATATTAAAGCTAACTTAGCTTTAATAATTTACGGCCTTGGAAAATAGTAAATCCAGCAAGAGTCAACTAATTAAAAAGTCTCACGCTCTAGAGTCGAAAATCGAAGCCGGGTTTGGATGGAGCCGACAGAACAATAAATATGCAATGAAATCTGATTGTTACAGGGATTTTTTAGATTGAATATAATATAATTTAATAGGAAGAAGACGTACAAACAAGTATTAAGTAAACATGAAGAGAGTCAGTTCAATTCCGGAGTAGATCTTCTCGGAGTTAAAATACAAACACATCACGGTTATGAAATGGTTAGAAGAAAGTCCAGTCAGAAAACAAATCAACCAACAGCTCATAAGGACTTACTGGAGCTTGTAACTCAGCCTCAGGATGGGTCCGGAAAACCAACTAAAACCGCTATTGAATGGATGACAGCTAATCTTGCTCTCTGTGATAATATTTATTTACCAAGAAATGATGTCTATGAGTCCTATGCTAATTTCTGTTCTATGATTCTGGAAGCACCTCTAAAGAGACCTGCTTTCGGCAAAGCTATAAAACTTGCATTTCCAACTATTCAGAAGCACTCAAGGAAAGGATGCAAAGGGAACAGTCAATATTGTTACAATGGGCTCTGTTGGAAATATGACCTTCCAACAACTAGTCAACAAACAGATGCTCATGACTGTCCAACTCAAAATACTCCTACTCCAGATCTCGATATGTCCCAGATTATTGAGAAATTAAAAACAAACTACCAAGTTCCTGATACTAATGATGTTGGTGAAAAACTTTTTTGTGTGTGTGCAAGTCCGGAT